>JAODAL010086293.1:0-10295 GCA_025379985.1 Phyllomedusa bahiana
CTCCCGAAATTTTTTTTCTGACCCTTTGGGGGGCCTCAACCCCTTTTTCCCCTACCGGGAAAACAGGATCCCCTTTTTTTGCATTTAAAAACCTCAATCACATAATCTTTTGAAAAAACATAGACAGGGAAACCCCCCTCTCCTGAACCCCCCACAAATTAAACAAATAACCCCGGGGTCCCCACTTCCCTAAAAATTTTTTAAAACTTACAAAAGGCCAAAATTTGTCAAATTGGAAAACTGGCCCCTCCCAACCGGTAATTAAAATTTTTTTCCTTTGCCACGCAAAAAAAACTTTTTGTCCTTCTCAAGCATTAGGTCCCCTAAAAAATCTTTAAAAACCTTTTTTTCTTCATTCATCAAAAAACTTATTTTTTCCCCCCCTGCCGGAAAAAAAGGGAGTTCCCCCGATGGGGCATATTTTGAAAGAAAGGGACCCCAAAGTGAACCCTCTTTTTTGACATCCCCCATGTTCAATATTTCCCCTGAGAACCACACCCGTTTAACATGCGGGAAAGGGGTCTCTAAACCCCCGTATGGCAAATACCCCTAGATTCCCCCGGGCCCAGCTAAACTTTCTTTCTCCCCGGGGGAAAAAATTTTAAAAAGCAATTGCTCTCGCCTCACATTTACGCTCAACCCCCGCTAAATTAAAAACATTCTAATTTTTTGGGTAGGGGACAACCCCCCTCAATCTTTGGGCATACTTAGCTTTTTTTAAAAAAAATCCCCAAACCTCTTGGAATTCCATAAAAATTTCACAAAAGCCATTGTAAACCCGTTAAAAATCTTTTTAAAGTTTCAGAAGAAAAGGGAAATTTTTGGGGGAAAATTTTAAAAACCCGTCAAAAAGTAACTTTTTTTTCCCAAATGCGCCCTATCCAAATAAAGGAAAAATGGCAATGCACTCCCCCTTTTCCCAAATCTCCCAGTATTTTAAACCAACAAAGGGCCCCCAAATTTTGTTTTAAAATTTTGAAAGAGCTCTTTCTTCCAATTTTTGGGCCCCAAAAAGGGCAAGGGGAAGAACCCCCCCGGGCCTCCCTCTGAGCTGGACAACCCCCCTGTGTTTTCACCTAAAAAAGAATTTAAAAAAATAATACGTTAAAATTTTTAAAACCCCTGAAAGGGCCCCACTTGAAAACAAGGGAATTCCAAAAACTTTAACCCAAATGAATTTTCTTGGTGAATTCGGGAAAAAACAAGGGCCCTCCGCAAAGCACAATAAAATTTGGGCCCCTTTTCTCTGCCCACCTTTTATTCCCTCAAAGATGTCGGCGGAAACTAAATTTTCTAATTTTTGGGCAAAAGTTAAACTAAGGGCAAAAGTTAAAAAGTAATGGGGAAAGTTGGGGACCCCTGCCCCTGTCCCCTTTTTTTAAACCAATAGGGGCAGAAAAGGAAAACCCCGAGTGTTTTTTCTCTTCAGCGGTTGGGCAAATAAGGCTTCGGGAAAAAAACCCAAAAAAAACCCTTTATGTTTATTTTTAGCCAAACCGCATAAAAAACCAAGACCATTTCACTTTATCAAATCCCTTTTTTCCGGCATCCAGGGCAAATTTAAAGGGGACCCCCGGATTACCCTTTTTCCCCTCCAAAAAATCCAGAAAAATCTAAAACCTTTTCTGATATTGGCCACACCCACTTTTTTTTTTAAATGAATTTTTTTTTGGGTTGTGACCCCCCCAACCCTTGGGGTAGCAACGCCGCAAGTCTGTTTCCCCAAAAACCCTTGGAAAATTTTTTAAAATATCTACTTTAAAATTAAAATTAAATCAGAGGGTTAAAGGAACTGGGGCAGTTTTTCCGGGACCTTACCCCCCTTTGTGTAAAACCCTAATATAAAAGAAATTGGGACGTTTACATCCCCCTTCCCCTTTTTTTTTAATCTCCAAAACCCCCTGAATAAAAAAACCTCCCCAAAATCTTGCCCTTTAAAATTTGGGTAAAAGCCCCCCGTAATCCCATCGGGGCCCCTGGCGCTTTACTCTTTTAGAAAAAATTTTAATTGGGGACTTTAACACCTAAAACCCCAAATGGGCCTTTAAAAGGAACCCAAAGTTTTCCCCCCACAAGGGCCAGCAGTTTCAAGTTTTTCCAGAAAGCTTTTTGGGACATTACCAACCCTGGAACCCCTTCCTAAAAGAAAACCTCGTAAAACTCCTTAAAGCACTTATTTAAATTTGTTTTGGGTTCTGTATTTTTTGGTCCCCCTGCGGTCTTTGACCCCCAAAAATTTATAGTTGCTTTTTTTTTTCCCTTTTTTTGGGCCGGGGTTCCTAAAAATTTCCCGGGGATTTTTTCCCAAAAAATTAAAGAAGGGAAACTAATTTTCCCTTTATCCCTTTATTTTTTTGGGCCCCAGTTTTTCCTGCCATCCCCCCAAACTTTTCCCCTTGCCTGTATCCACTTCCCCTTTTATCCTCCTTTTTCAAAAAAACCTAGAAATTTTAGTAAAAACTTTTCCCCCGCACCCCCGAGTCATTGCTGGAACCGCCCCCGGGTCTGCTTTTTGATAGGGGCCGTATAAGCTATTATCTCCCCCTAAAAAACACCTTAATTGTGTCCCAGAAAAACGAAAGGGTTATCCCAAAAACCCCAAAATTTTTTTTTTCACAAAAACTCCCCCCCCACCAGCCTTCAGCAGCTAAAAACCCAACCCCCTCCCCTGTAGAAAAAAACCCTTTTAATTTTCCAAAGAGTATATAAAACCCCCTTAGAAAAAGCCCCTGAAGCGTGGGGTGTTTTGGGCGTGCCTGAAAATTACAATAACAAAATCCCGGGAATCCACCCATTTCCCAAAATTTTCTATCTTTGGGAGAAAAATAGTCAAATTCTACCCAAAAACCCTTGCGGTTTGGGAAAATAAAAGTTTTTTTTCCCTTTCCCTGGGAAAAACCGTGCCCCCAAAGGGGTCCCAACCCAATAAACCATCACCACCCCCATAAAATTTTTCCCCTTTTTTTTTCCGCCATACACATCCCTTCCACGGATCCCCCCCTTTTTCCATCTTCTCAAAGGGCTCTTTCCCCCAATAAAACCCCCCCGGCTACTAAAACTTGGGGGCTCCCAAAAGGAAACCCCCCTTTCCCAAGGTTTGGAAGAAAGGTTTTCCCTTGGGCTTAGGGGGGCATAAAACATTAAATAATTTAAAACCTTTTCAGGGGGTTTGTCCAAAGTAAACCTAAAATTATCCTTCCCCTGAAAAGATATTTGGGGGAAACCCATAGAGCTTTTACCCCCTTTTTATTTCAGGGGAAACAAACACCCCCTTTTTTTTTGTTTAAATTGGGTTTGGGCCCCACCCCATTTTCTCCCACCCACTTTTTTTTGCACCCTTTAACCCCAAAATTTTTCCCCCTTTTTTCCCCCGGGTGTTTTTCCCCGAAGTAAGCCCAAAGCCCCCCTTTAATTTTCCCGCAAGTCCCCAAAAATCCCAATCCCTTTTTATGAGGGGAATTCAACCCCTTTATGTTCCAAAAAATTCCCTTCATGTTATTTTCGCCCCCAACTTCTTTAAAACGACGGTTTTTTCCTTGACACTGGAAACCCCCTTAAACATTTCCTGGGCCCCCTGGGTTTACTTCCTGCCCCAACTCCCCACTCCCCAATGTAAATAAATGAAGGAAAATACCCTTTCCTTTTTTTGTAGGCCCGCCCCTTCCCCCCCCCCCCCCAACCCAAAAAACCAAACCCCAAACAGAAAAAAAACAATTTTAAACTTCAATATTGGACCGCCCTTTTTTCCAACATTTTGACCATCCAAAATTTTCAACCTTGGGGTGATTACTACCACCAACCTTCCTATATCAAAAGGGAACAAAGAAACTTGCATTCACAACTCCCCCCCCCCCCAACCATAAAAAAGTAATGCGGGTTTTATCAAACGGTTATCAAATTTTTTATAAAATTTCCCCTTTCCCTTTTGGAGAATTTCAAAAAGGGAAAATTTCAAATTTTTTTCACGTAGCTGGTACGGAGTGTTTTGGTAAAACTCTCCTATTTTGGAGATCCGGAAATTTGAGCCGTTGCCCCGGGCCCCACCACAGCCTGGGCCCGAAGCTCTTGGGGGTTTGACCTTTTTGGGAAGGGGGACCTGGGCGACCCTCCGGGAGACTTTTCTTGAAGATTTTTAAACCCACTTTTTTCTCGATGAAAAATTTTTTCTCCCCTAAATCCGAAGAGTAGAACGGGGAAAGGGGTGTTTCCGTTACTATGAAAAATCTTAAAAAAGGGCGGGGAAACCCCAACCCAATTTAATTTTAAATCTTCTCATGATATGGGTCCGGGGAAAATTTCCCCGGAAAATGCCTCTCTTTTTTCCCCCACCACCCTTTTGAAAAATTTTTCCCAAAAAACAGTTTTTTGGACCTCTAAGCATAAACTGGAAAAAATTTAGCAAAACGTTTTAAACCCGGGATAAGGGCTTTTTTTGGTTCGTGAAATCTGGGAAACTTAGCTTTTTATTTTGTCGCGGTCGTTCTCCCCGGGCCCCCGGGACATGCCTCCCTCCTCCTGTCCTCTGGGGTCAGGACCCAGCCCCTTTGCGGGGCCCCTTCCATCTTGCAAAGGTACGAATCTGAAGAACTTTTGGGAAACTCTGTCTCGCAGAGGTTTTAACAACATTTTTTGCGGTAGGGATTCAGGCAAGCGGACTATCCGTAGATTTTTTTATCCTTTAAACCTTTCTCCAGGTCCTCCCCCTTTTTTTCCATAGTTGCTTTTTTTTCTTACAAAAAAACCCTTTAAATTTTTTTGAACATGCACCTAAAGTCATCCTCAAAAAAAAGAAAGCGCCTTCCCCCCTCCAATTCTGTGGTTTTTTGCATTTTAAATTTCACGGGGGAAAGTTTTTAGAAGAGAGGGGAATTGTGCCGAAACTTTGGGATTGTATTTTCCGGGGCAAGATAAAGGGGGCCCCCTTTCCCCATGGCTTTTTTCTTGTAATCCATCAGGTTGACCTTCTCTTTCTCGCTCAGCCAAAGGGTAAATTTGAGACGGGTTTTACCGGCTACGTGACCGGAGAGGGGGGCCCGACAAAACCCGGGGGTTTTAATGAACTGGCTTGGTTCCCGTTTCGGACACCTGAAATTTCCCTTTGGGACTTTCCCTTTTTTTTGTTTTTCCCCATGGCTGGAAAATTTTTTCCAGGGAATCCCCGAAAGGGGCAGTCCATTTAACTGGATCTCCCCCTTATATGTTAACGAGGATATATCTAGCCCCCCCTTTGGCCTATCCCCAAAGGGCAAAAAATCCTGAGACCAGGGGGGTTATTGAAAATTTCAACTTTGACCAGTAGGTGGGGGCTGTCCCATAAACAATGAGAGAACAGGGTTTATCCCCCCAAAAACAGAAAACGGGGAAAATTGTGGGGTTAAAATTTTTGCTGTCACCATACGTGGGGCTTCCTGATTTAACTAAAAGAAAACTGAATTTTTTAAGGCACCTTTTCCCTTTAAAGATATCGAACTAGTCCCCCGGGGAAAAAACCAGGAGGAAGTTAATGGTTTTCAAATAGAAGGTTTGAAGACAGAAAGCTGTTTTTTTGGGGGCAAGACCCCCATCCCCGTTGCGGGACTTGGGGAAACTTTTTAAAGGCTGCTTCGTTACTGTAGCCCCCCTCTGGATTTAAATTGGGGCACCCCTTTTCCGCCAAGTCAAAGGGCCCTTTAAAAACACAAAAAGGAAATGATATGGCAGAGTCTCTTCAAAAAACCGCCTTTACCCCCCTTCTGGGGCCAAATCCCGCCCCTTTTGGGGAACGCTCCCTTCCCCCCCCAGTCTCCCCCCGCCCCCGTGCCTTCTCCGGGCCCCCTCCTCCGGCGTCAGGTATCCCCTGGCTACCTGCTACGTTTTTTGGGCTGTTTTTTTTCCCCCCCAAAGAAAGCCCCCACCCCGGGTCACGGGTAAATACCCCCGGGGCCCCGCTCCCTTTCTCCGGGCTCCTCCTCTCCCCCCCCCCTGTGGATCGCAGTTGCCGGGTTTCCCCCCCTTCCCCCTCTCTTACTGCGCCCCGGGGCCGCAGATATACAAACGACAACCCCCCCACGACCGGTAAGGGGTGGCCGGTTTTTTGAAATTTTTGACAGGAGCTCCCGCCTTCTCTTTACATTCCGGTTTGGGCCGGGAAACCGGAATTCCACAAGGGAAAATCCTTTAAAAAAATTTTCCCCCACCTCTAAGGCCCCAAAAAATTTCGGCAAGGGGTCTATCTTTTAGAAAAAAAGGGGTATGGGTTGGGTCAACATTTATGAACGTTGGGTTTGGGGAAAACCCGAGCTTCCCTTAGGATTCCAGAGAATATATTCTTAGGGTCAAAGGACCAATTTAAATGGTTACCCAATAATTTAATGTGGGCATGTGAATATAATTGGGCCCAAAATACAGGGTAAATTTCCCCATGAAAGGGGCCCCAATTTTAGTTAAAGAACAACGGGAAAAAAACACTACATTTTTTTAAAAAACTGAAAGAATAAATCATTTTATATTGTCCTTTCCCCTCTTTCACAATTTCTTACAAATTTAACAATAAATTTCCCCTCCAGATACAGGGATGCCCCCATGGGCCCTGGTTTTTTTATTCACTGTCTTTGCTAACATCCCACCCACAAGGTGGAAAGGGGAAAAATATCTCATTTTATACATAACCCTTTTGTGGAGGGGATTTTTTGTTAAGAAAGATATAAAAGGGAAAATACCCTCCTCTTTAGGTGGGGTTTGGGATCTTTCCCTACCAGAAGTTTTTCTAATAAAATCCAAAAAAAATTCAGATAATTTAAAATTTTTCCCTTTGTTTATCGTTCCTCTCAAGCCATTTTCCCCGGGAGATATGTTAAAGTAATGTGGAGAAAGGTTTTCAAAGTTTTAGGTTTTTTTAAAAATTTAACCTATCTCTGGAAATGTGATATTACACTTTAACCAACCTTTTCCCTCCCAAAAAACCCTAATAATCCAAAATTTTCCTTTGGTTGAAAATTTTTAAATCTAAACATTCAGGAAAGAAGGTTTTTAAATACAAAAACCCCATAAGGGGCCCTGTTCACACGGGTTTTTTTCAAACCCCAAAAAGTTGGGGGTTTGGGTCCCGCCTCAATACGGGGGTTGAATAAGGGGGGCGCGGGGGGCCCGCCCGCCGGCCCCATATAAAAGGGATTAAATTTAAAGGGCGTACGCGCCTTTAAAAAAATGTTCATGTTTACTTTTTCTTTCCCCCCGCTGCGGATTCGCCGAGCAGGGGGGACGACGGAATTCCCTAGGGTTTTTTATGAGAACTTTGGTTTAAACCCTATTAAAAGGGACGGATTTTTGCCCCTACTGCAGGCCCAAAAACGGGGGCCCCTAAAAAAGGCCTCCAAAACTGGCCCAGAATAAGCCGTTTAAAAGAGGCCCAAAACAAAAATTAGCAACACAGGAAAATTCAACTCAAAAAAAAAATTACCAAAAAAGACAAGGGTGGGACCACCTTTTGGCCCGCCGGGAAAAACTTTGGTTTAAAAGTGCTAATCTACCAAACTGGAGTTGGTCACAATTTCCCTATTCCCCGTTACTAACAAACACAAACGCAAGGGAAACCCAAAATTTTTTTAAAAAAACAAGGAGAACCTTTTGGGGGCTTAAATTTTGTCCCCATTTGGGGCATGTGGGGTTTTAAAGGGAATGGACAGAATATTTTTCTACTTTTTTTATTGGGATTTTTTTTCTTTTTTATTCTAATTAAAGTTTAAAGCTTCCCTTTTAAAGGGTGAAGGCCCCTCATAAAGTGATAAAAGGGGAAAGAAAATTTTAAACCTTTTTTTTAAAAATTTTTTTTTAAAAAGGTCCCTTACAAAGAAAAAAGTTTAAACTTTTAAATAAAAAAAAAAGGGAAACAAACCCAATTTTTTTTTATATGGCCAATATTTTATTTTTAATTCCATGTGGGGGAATAAAATGGACTCAAAAGTAAAATTTTCAACAATTTTTTTTCAAACCTTAAATAAAATAAAATCCCAATTTTGGGTGAAAATAAATTTTTCCGTAATGGGTTTTTACTTTTACCGTATTTTTTCTTATTTTTTTCATAGGAAAAAGGGGCATTCCAGAACGAATCCTAAATTTCGGATTTTTGGTGACCCCCTTGGGAAATCGAGGCCTTGAGAACCAGTTTTCCCCAATTACCAGAAACTGCCCGGGATACATTCAATAAAAAATTTAGTTTAACCCAAAAAGGTTACGTAAAGTTTTTTAATGTCCTGTTTTAAACCCTTTTTTACGAAGTGCGATTTTTCTTTTATTCCTAGTTTTCAGGGGGTACCAATTTTAAAATGGGTTTTGGTTTTTTTCTCTCTTTTCTGAAACAGCCTCGACTTTTCTTTCTTTTTTTTTTTTTTTTCCCCTTTATTTTTTTTTTTTTTTGGTACCATTTTTAGTTGTATTGATTTTGGGCAATCAACCTTTCAAAAAAAATATAAAATTTTTATATATATATAAAAATTAAAAAAGTATAAATATTTATTTAATTTTTTTTTATTTTTTTATTTGTGATAAAACAAATATTTTATGACTTTAGAGGAAAAAGGGTAAAAACGGGCCCTTTAACGAGCAGTTAAAAGGACCCATAAAAAGGGGGAAATGGGCCCAAATTTAAACCCTAATAACAAACATAGGGCAACCAAAAAAATAAACAAGAATCAAGGCCCCCAAAAGAAATGCTAGGGAAAAGGGGAAAAAATCAAAAAATTTGCTACAATTTGGGGTTTTAAATTTTCGCCTGAGTGAGGGGCCCCTCAATAATTTCCCAAAACAGCTGAGGGAGCTCTTTTGGGAAAAATTAAGGCAATGCTCAAAGATATTTGGATTAATGAAAAAAAAGCTTTTAATGGTGCAGAAAATAACTTCTAAGAATCTGATACCCGCTCTTTTAAACCCTTTTTTTTCCCCAAACCCCCTGGTTTAAAGAGGAAAAAAAAAATTGGGGGGGGTTTTATTAACTGGGTTTTCCCAAAATTGAAAATGGACCATACTTGTGGGGTGGCAAATAAAAAGAATCCACTTTTGGGGAAAAATTTAAAAATTTCTTTGGGCACCAGTCCCCCTTTCTAAAATTTTTTAAAATTTTTAATTTTTTGAAAACTTTTAGTTTATTAAAAGGGTAAAATTTGGGTCAAAAACAAACAGACTGACCAAAAACCCCACTTTTGATTTATAGAATTGTTTAAAATTTTTAATATATACCTTTTAAAATTGTTGTTTTTAAAATTTTAATGATTTTTTATGAATATTTTTTAAAATTTTGGACCAACATTAAAAAATTGTTTGTAAAAGTTGGGGTGGAAAAGTTGTTTGATGAACATTTATGCTCTTCCCCCCGTCAAAGTTTTCCTCCACCTTTTTTTAACCTCGAGGGCAAAGGGCCAAAAATTAAAAACTGTTTCAAAATTTACAAAAAGAACCGCAAGGTAAAAATAAAATTTTTTTTTGTGGGGCCCTTCAGGCCCAAAAGGGGCGGATGTTGGATTTAACATTGGGAAAAAAAGATTTTGAATGTAAAATATATATAAATAAAACTCTATAAACGTCTATCAAAGGTTTTCAGTCGCAAAAACACAGCAGGGAAACTATTAATTGTGGTTGAACAGGGTTTTTACTTGGAAAAACAAAGATGGGCAGATAATAAAAAGGGGGTGCTAAAGTACAAAAATTTTTAAAACAAGCCTTTGTAACCCCGAGTGATCAAGGGGGGTAAAAAGCTTTATGTTACACCATTGCCTCAGGCCCTATTGCCAAAATGGCTCCGTTTTACAAATTTTCTGATGTGCGTTGACCCGTTTTTTCAAAATTTACAAAAAGGCCATAATCATTCCAGGCAATTTTTTCCCCCTGTTGGGGGGGATAATTTCCTCAGCCTAAGATGTTTTTAAGGAAAACATTTTAAATGCAAAAGGCACCACCATCCAGGAAAAAGGATATTACAAAAATTTTTGGGAAAAGGGGTTCTACAATTCTTTCCAAAGAACCCGTATAAATGTGTGTTGATTGGTTTAAAAAGCCTTTTGAGGTGTTCCAAAGGGGGGGCATTTTATAGGCTTTTATGGGGGGGACGAAAAAAAAGAACACACAAAGCCAGTTTTTTTTTTTCCCACCCCATCCCTTTCCGCTACCCCCTCCTTTTTCCCCTGTCCCTTTTGTTTCTAGATTTAAAATATATAAATATAATATATAAAATATATAAAATAAAATTTTATAAATATATATATATATAATAAATTATATAAAATAATTATAAATACACACCCCCTTAAATAAACCCCCCCTTT
>JAODAL010086294.1:0-10295 GCA_025379985.1 Phyllomedusa bahiana
TTTTTCATATAAGCTCGAAAAAAGAAAGGGGCACTCTGTTTGGTTGCTATGGGCAACAAGAAAAGTCTTAAACCAAACCTTTCAACATGCCCCCCAAAGGGGTACATTACATGGAAATTGCACAAATTCGGGTGAAATTTTAAATACAAAATAATGGGTACATGCTTTACGGACATTACATTACTTTTTTTTTCATATTTTTCCCCCACATCTATCAGAAAGGGGCATGATTAGTGGCCAAACTTACCAAACAAAAGGGTTACCCCCATTTTAGAGAAAACTTTCTAAACATGCTCCAGATTTATCATACGGCTAAGTCACTGTGCAAAATATAGTACATGTTTATATTTTTGCAAGTTTACATTGTCTAAGTGTTAGACAAGTAAATGTGCCCCATAGAGTTACATGATAATATTCTGTCTGCCAGTAGTCATCAACAGGGGAAGCTTAGTAACCTACTGTATAATGTGTTGTTCTCGAGTTTCGTGTATAAATAGTAGGCAGTAAGCTCCTAAACTCCCTCTACTAGAAAGTGCAGGTAGCCAGGGCACTTTGTATTGTAACTGAGTTAATGAAGGGTATCTGGGGCTCGACAAAAATCAAGAAGGGTTTAAGGATTAATAGGGAAAACAGTTTGTACACGGAATACTTTAACAAAAAAAGAAAAATGAAGAACTGGGGGAGCACCCTTTTTATCCAAGAAACCCTCAATCAACATAAAATTACACACAAAAAATTAAAAACACAAGTTTGCAAAAAAACTAAAGGGGAAACTGTGATTAGTTTTAATTGTGAAGTTTATTTTTGGGGCCCCCACCATGGAGTTTTTCTGGAACAAACCATGTAGTTGATTCCTAGTGCCCACCATGCAGTTGTTTCTTAAAGGGGTTTGGGTCACTAAAAGGGGATGCTTATAGTTAAAGATCTTGCAAAAAAAAGTCCCCAGCAATATAGTCCATTTAAAAGTGTCCTACCCCAATCCCAATATCCCTCTGTATGGCGCATCACTCCTAGGTCGCTATAGCTACAGACCTGTTCAATCTCCTGAAGCCCCGCACTGGTTGCTATAGCTACAAAAATGCTTTTATTTAGCCAGTAGGAACCACAACGGTCCCTGAATTCAAAAAGAAACCCAAAAAACAGGACTGAGGGAAGAAATCAATGTAGTGGAAACAACTACTTTTAAAGCCCCCCAGTGAGTTGATTCTTATCCCCCCCAGTGGGGTTGTCCTTTAGGCCCCCCAGTGGGGTTGATTTTGGGGCCCACGTGGGGTTGATTCTTGGGGGGCCCCCCAGTGGGTTGATTCTCGGGGCCCACCAATGGAGCTGATTATTAATGCCAATCAGTGGGGTTGATTCTTAATGCCCACCAGTAGAGTTAATTCTTGGGGGCCCACCAGTTAACCACTGCCCCTCCTTCTCTAGCTTTTTCCCTGAAAAGCATCCCCAGGCCTGCAATGCCCAGGGCCATCATCTTTAGAGGCCATCCAGCTCAGGGACCCACCCCAGGGTTTCCCCCCTTTTCCCTTTTGGGGCCGTCTGAGCCGGAAAATTAAAGGGCCTCGGGAAACTGAGGGTAATGAAACCGTGGGTTAAATTTTCGTTGATAAAATTTGTCATTTTTTCCCTGGTAAATAAGGGAGATGTTTTTATTATGAATTCAACGTTTCTGAAGCTAATTGAGTTATCCTTAGTGTAAACACATGCAAGATTGGGAATGTAAGAGGCATGAAAAGGAGCATCTCTAGAATAACCAACTCACTAAAGTTCAGACCAAATAACCTTGTCTTCTAAACAATCATTATGTTTCTTCTATTCACGTTAAACATTTGAAAGATTTGTTATATTTGCAGTCTTGACACTTTATGGAAAAAACAACATGGCGGGTGTTTTAATGCTTGTTACTAAATCAAGTCTCTGGTCTTCTTAGCGCTAAGTGTGTCTCCTCTGTGCAATGTGTTTTTTCTTAACACCACCACTGGAGGTGCAAGAAGCTGTTTGATCCCAAAGGCTTCTATCCACTGCACACCTCCGTTTAAATGGAACTCTCCCGGTTCTTATAGACTTAAAACACCTGGCTATGTAAAATTTAAAAAAATGTGACATGATTAATTGATGCAAAGCAGATGGATTCTCAAGAAAAACGCTCTAGATATGTTTAAAAATATTATTACTCACATCTGGATTAAGTACATTATCCCTTAAATGTATTATTTCCATAACTAAAGATCACTTGGGCCAGTTTCTGGAATAAAGGAAAACAAAAGACACTGAAGTTGTGTACGTTTTCTGATTATGGTAATTTGGAAAAGCTATTTTTTTTTGTTCGGCAAAAAGAGACTTCTTTATTACTTTTTAATATACTGAATAAAAGAAAAATTGCCCGGTTTTTCCCAAATAAGTGTTAGCGGGCTTCCTTCGGGTTTTTTACACCACATAATTACTAATCAAGAAGTTACTGTGTCTCGAAAGGGTGGGATTTGTTTGAATTGCATACCAGTACCCAGCAGGGGACATCACCAGGGGCCCTTTCCTCTCGTAGTCAAAGAAAGGGCTTTTAGTAAACAGTGGTAGCTGAAGTAAAGTTTTTTTTTCCTCCGGCCAATCCCCGTTTTAAAAACCCGAGGGCTAAACCGTTTTTTTTTTTTTTTCTTTAACAATGCACAGACCTTTTAGGTTTTTTCCTTTTTAATTTTTTTACGTTTGACACAGGGGGGAATGCACACCTGGGGGTTTTAACACTCATGCTGCCCCGAAGGGGAATGATTCAGCAGTCGACCAGGGCGAGGGGCTTCAGCCCTGGTTGTATCACCGGAAATGAGCTTAAACAATGAAACACTAAAGAGCATTAAAACAAAAACAGTGCAGAATTTTTTTTTTAAAGAATGGGAAATTTTTCATTTCATTTGCAAGCTTCTCACTCAATTTACTTCATGGCAAAACATAAGACCAGACAGTCTTACAATCGCAAAATTTTTTCATAATTTGATAATCGGGGCAGTTAGAACTGTCAAATTTAAAAACCACTATAAGTTGGCTTACTTTTATGGCACTCACTGGGACAAAATTCGGGCGCATGTTAAGGCACACCTCTTTTGCACAAAACCACACCTTTATAAATGTGGGGGTAAATTATGTTTTGGGCGCAAATTGTGGCAGAATTCTACCACAACTGCCTTGATAAATATGCCTCAATGTACCAGAAAAAAGAAAATGGGGCACTTAAGCTAGTCTAAAAAGGTCCTAAAAGGGTAAAACCCTCCTGCACCCCCTCTGCCAGATTGTTGGTGTGCGGTTTTGTTTTGTTTTGGGGGTGTTGGGTTTTCCCTATTGATTACCCGGGACCATCCTTCCCTTTCCCTTTTCCCGATCTTTCCTGTTTTTCCGCCGTCCTAACTTCCTGCCCTTTTCCCCTACTTCCCATTTACGATTCTGTACCCAAACTACCCCCAAACAAAGTCAGGGGTACGAAACCCGTACCCACGCAGCAGCAATCCATCCCGCTTTGCCGGGCTCTGGGGAATACCGGGGGGTACTTAGACCCCGCTTCCCCGGCGGGGGGCTTAACAATCCTTGCTTGCGGTGGGGCCCGCGAACCACCAATCCATTACGAACAATCGGCCCTGGGTTTTTCCCCCGGTAAACCCTTGCCCCCATCCCGGGGCGTCACCGGGCGGGCCCTCCCCCCACAAGCCAGCGTATTGACCAACTTGGGGGGCCAAAGATGCAAACCTTGTGGCCCCCTCACTCCTCCCCCCCGGCTTGCTTTCCCCCCAAAAACCCGCCCCATTTGCTCCTGCCCGCCATTTCTCTACCTGCCCTTCACCGGGACCATCTCTGCATCTGCCCTCCCCTCACACTATATGGAAACCCTAAGAAGTCCCCTGGGTTTCCCTCACCCAATGCTCCATCCCCATTAGATGTGGGGGGATCAAATTTCCCCACTGAGCGGGCTTTAAAAAAGGGGCCTTTTTAATTATTTCCCCTTAACTGGGAAGCCTTGGCCTGGGCCACTCCGCTATGGGACCAAGGAGATCCGTTGATGGCAAATCTGCAAAACTTCCTCCAGGGGTTCCGCACCATCTTCGAGGAACCTGGCCTCACCTCCTGCGCTGCCGCAGCTCTGCTCCGTCTCCGTCAGGCGACTCTACTGTGGGTCAGTACTCCGTGCATGTTCGCACCCTAGCCTAGAGCTGACTGGAATAATGAGGCTTTGGTGGCAACTTTCTGGCAAGGCCTTTCTGGTCGTATTAAAAGACGAGCTCGCTGGTCGGGACCTGCCCTCCTCTGGACGAACTGATTCGGTTAGGCACCCGAATTGATATTCGGTTTGCCGAGAGACAACAAAAGCTCCGCCTCCAACGGGAGGTCGTCTGACCCCCCCCCTCCCTCGTCGGGCCCCCGTTTTCCAACGCCCCTTTAAACTTCCCCCTGCCAAGGGTTTCCCAAAGGGGACGAACCCTTGCGGGTCGGGGGACCACCTACCCGGAAAAAACTTCGCACTTTCGTAAAGAGGCCTGTGTTTCTACGTGGTGGTTCTTGGCCACTTCTTTGGGGACTGTCCCTTTGCAGGGGGGAAAACTCTCGCACCTAGGGTTTGCAAGGGGGCTTTTCCCCAAGGTGTCAGAGGGGGCCTTTTTCCCCCCGTTTTGAAATTTCCTGTACTATTTTAAGTTTCGCCGGACACCCTCCTCAAAAAGGGCCCCCCCGCCTTCCTTTTTCCGGGGTCCACTGAAAATTTTTTGTAAGCCCCCGCGATGGGGGTCCAAATTTCGCCCCACCCCCGGGTGACCCCCCTGGAGAAACCCTCTTCGTCCCCTCCTCAGGGGCGAATCCCTAAAGGGACGCTATTGGGGTCTGCACTGCGCCCCTCCCCTTTTCAGTTTGGGCCCCCTACAAAAGGGGAAAAACTCTGGGATTTCTCGTTATCCTCCCCTTTTCGGAAATTCCCTGGACCCTCTCTTGGTTGAAAACCATGCCCCGCCTTAGACTGGAAAATGGGCAAAGATTACCCCGGTTGGGGCCCCACGTGCCATTTCGCAATGCCTTCCGACTCCATCCACTCTAGGGCCCCGCCTCTGTAAAGTCTACAAAACCCCTTCTCCCGGGGTCTGCCCACCCCCTTTTTAACCAGGTTATTACCGACTTTTTTCCAAAAAAGGGAAGGCCGAAACTTTTCCCCCCACAGTGGGGGTTCAATGTCCTTTTTTAAAACCCCCTCCCCAACCCCGGAGTATCCTCCCCGGGGCAGAGTCTATCCTTTTTCCCTGCCCCAAAAAGACTAAGGCGAGGGTCAGAATTTTTGCCCAGGAAAAATCTCCCAAAGGTTTTTAATACGCAAGTCTTCCTGGGCCGGGGGGCCTTTTTTTTCTTTTTTTAAAAAAAGAAAGAGGGTCCCTCCGGCCCTGTATCGTTTTATCAACTAAATTTAAAATTTCACTAAAAAAAATTGGATCCCCCCTGCCTTTGATCTCGGAGTTTTTTGATCCCCTTTGCGTGCCAAAAAATTTTTTTTCCCCAAGTTGGATTTAGGCGGACATAAAACCCTTGATCGTATCCGGGGAAAGGCGACAATGGAAAAGGGCCCTTTAAAAATTCCCCGGATTCCCTTTTTGAATACCCTCGTCATGCTTTTTGGCCTTTCTGAAAACGCCCCGGGCGGGGGTTCCAGAATTTCTTTAACGAGTCTTCCGCGATCTTTTTCTAGTCTGTGTTATTTTTTTACCTGGAGGGACTTTTTAATTCTTCTCTCCTGATCAGGGGGACTACCGCCACCACGTCCCAGGTGCTCAGATTTTCCGTAGCCACCATTATTTTTTTTTCCCCCCCCAATTTGGGTTTGAACCCCAACTCATTCCCCTTTTCCTTTAGGGTACACCCGTTTTGGGTTTCGGGGGTTTACAGATGGATCCCTCTAAGCTTTCAGCGGCCCCAAAGGGGCCCTGGGCCAGGGGCCCCTTTGGCCCATCCAACGTTTTTTTGGGGTGTGAAAAAAAAAAAAACTTTTTTACGGGACAGTTTTTTCCCGCATTTCTCCACGCTCCTGGGCCCGCGGTGGCCCTTCGAAGAAAATCCCCAAACCCTTTTTTCCCGGCCCCAAAACCCAAAAGGAAGCCTATGGGGCCCTTTAAAATCCAACATTCCCCTTTCAGTTTCCTGTTCTGTCTCCCCCGGGGGCCCCCGCACTTTCCATTTTGCCCTAAAAGGGACCCCCCCCTCCTCAGTAGGTGCGGGCGCTGTCCCCCTTTCAAAGTCCTCCTTGGGAGATGCATACTTGCAGCTTTTTTTAAAAACCCTTTCACCCCACCAAAAAAAAAAAATTACACGATCGGTGATCGCGAACTAATGGGCCCCTTTTAAATTACCCCTAGAAGAATGGCAGCACTTTCTGGAGGGGCTCGCCCCCCATCGATATCTACAAATGATCATAAAAATCTTTTTATCTTATCTGCCCAATGGGCTGAAACTTCGGGCAAGCCAGGTGGGCGCTTTTTTTTCGCCCCCCTTTGATTTTTCCTTCACTTTTGGCCAGCTGGAAAAACGTTTAAATTGGCCCTCTTTTAGATCTTCGGAACAGTGGCCGGAGCCCCTCTTTTAGCAAAATTTTTCCTCCAGAACGACTCCTCACTGCGGCCTCCCCCTGGAACCCTTTAAACATCCCCCCCCTGGGAAAAACCTAAGTACCCCTGCCATGCGGCCTCGGGAATTTTTGAAGTGGGGACATTCCCCACGACAGCTGGTCCCTCCTGGAGTCCCCTAAGTTCCCCCGCAAATAATCTCTCGTTATTAAATTTGGGGGCCCACCCTCGCTCAAGATGCTAAAAACTTTGCCCCGGGCCCGTATCCTCCTGTGCCCGTAATTAAAATCCCTTTGTCTCAGACCTGGGGTTGCTACAGCCCCCTCCCGGTGCAGAAAGCCCCTTGGGCCCTTTTAGCCCTGGACTTTTGGTTTTGGACCTCCCGGCCTCCTCTGGAAACACGGACATTTGTTTGGTGATAGGTTGAGCGTTTTATCGCCAAAGTGAAACGGCAAGGTTTTTAGGGTAATCGAATTTTTCAGATCATGCGTATTAAGGGTTAAAAAATCTGGCATCATCTATTTAAGATCCGCCTTTTTCGGCGTTTCCAAATTTTTGGGGGCCAGCAAATAAATTTACAAAATAGAGCAGGGTGGGGTGTGTGTGCGACGTCTGACTGGGAGTGTAGGTTGCATTGGGGGGAAAAACACATCCCTCTTTTACTAGAACAGCGTTTCCTTTTTCGCCTCTGTCTCTAGCGTCTAAAGGGGATGGACCTGCGCTCGGCCTGGGGCCCAAAAAGTCAGCGAAAATTATTTTTTTTTTTCTGCCAAGAAACCTTACTATTAGCTGTATCTTCAATTTGTTATATTAAGATTTGAAGATTTTTTTATTTACTAGAAAATTTTTTAAAGCAGCACTACCATTAAATTCAGGGCGGGGGAGCGGGGGGGGCCCCGCGGGCGAACAAGACAAGCCTATCTAAAAGACACTGGATAAAGTTCACCAAGACTTAGTGTAGAATTGTGGGAATATCTTTATTTTTAAAAGTTTGCATTTAAATATTTCCTGGTATTGGGCACCGAAATTATATTGGATACACATCAAATTTTGTAACTGCAGGTCTCTTTGTTAGGTGCAAACTCCACTTTTTTTTATCAGTATCATTTCAGATAGGTTTCTTTTAATTTTACCATTACAACTGTGACTGTTGATATACCACCTTTCGTTTAAATTACAATCCACAATCTTGTAGTCGCACAGGTTGTTTGTTGCCAAAAAAGTGTATCATACGAAAACATAAAAAGTTTCGTGTTTTTTGACTTTGCGCACCCGCATTGTTTATTGACGCAGCATCCCGTAAACTTTAAAAAAGCAATTCTATATTCACCCCAGGGGAATTGAAAGGTGCAAAAAATACCGTTTTTATACCAAAACAAAACAGTTACGTGTTTTTTTGACTTTTGCACCCTAGGTTTGTTCATTTACGCAGATCCACGAAAAACTTAAAACAGCAATTCTATATTCACCCAGGTGAATTGAAAGGTGCAATAAATACCGTGTATTATCGAAAAAAAAACAAAATTTTTTTTTGATTTTTGCGCCCCCAGCTTTGTTTATTGGCACTTCCCGAAAATTTTAAAAAACGCAATTCTATAGCCCCACAGGTAAATTGAAAGGTGCAAAAAATCCCGTGATTATAGAAAACAAAAACAGATACGTGTTTTTTGACTTTTGCGCACCCAGCTTTGTTCTTGACGCAGATCCACGTAAATCAAAAAACAGCAATTCTATGTCCCACGGGTAAATTTGAAAGGTTCTGTGACTTTTATAACCAGTGTGTTGCCTAAGATGTAAGTATCCATTTGACTGTTTGGGTTTTAAATTTTCAGCTTCTCCACCTTTGTTTGGGTGAATAATAAAGGGTGTTTTTGTCTCCCTGACTTTAATTTAAAGCTCATAATCGATGCCACATCGAAAAACCTTATCGATAGGGCCGACTATGATATCGCTCGATCTCGATAGCCAACGCAAACGTCAACCTAGTGGTGATGATAGATTCTCGAAGATGGGCCCCTTTGTTCCTCTGCCCCTGGTTTTTCCCCCTGCCCCCAACTGGCCCCCCCAATTTTTTTACCACTTTTTCGGTTACCGGTCTCCCCCTTGCATATCATCTCGATTAGGAGGGTCCAGTTTGTTTCGAGATTCTGGGGGGCTCTATGTAGTCATTTTCAGGTTCAGCTAGACTGATACCACCCCCCAAACTAACGGGGAGGGAGGGAAAGGGGTTTAAACCAAATTTTAGGTACCTTTCCTACAACATTTTTTTATCCGCCTGTAGGATAACTGGGCTGGCCTCCTCCCCCGGGGGGGAATTTTCGTTTTAATTCCCTAGACTCGGGGAAACCGCTGGAGCCCTCCTTTTTTTGTGGTGTTGGGTACATCCCCCCCCCGCCTTCCCTCTGGCTTTCCTCGTGTCCCCCGTTCCTGCCTGGATGCCCAAGGCAGGACATCAACACTCTGGGAAGTCACACGACAGGGCCCCTTCTTTGGGCCTCCGCTCGCACCAAAGGCCAGGGTGACAGGTACCGAGACCTCCCCCCCTATTTTTGGCCGGGTGATAGAGTTTGGTTGTCCCCAAATATATTCGTTTTTCAAGGTGCCCAGTTATAAGTTAGGCCCTAAGTATTTGGGCCCCTTTTTTTGTTCTTCGGCAAAAATGAACCGGTGTCCTCAACTAGCTTGCCTCCTACTCTGCTATCCCGAACGCCTTCCATGTTTTCTCCTCAAATCTTGGTGCTGAACTCTTCTCCCGTAGACCTTCTCGCCTTCCCCTGGGGCCAACTTGGTAAATCTTTGAGGTAAGGAGTGGGGCAGAAAAAACGGGAGGGGGAAGCGGTTCTTTTGATTGCTGGGAAGGGGTTGGGCGGAGGGGCGTTTGTGGGAACCTGAGGCCCCTAGGGCGTCTGCCCTCCTCTCTAAATTCCGAAAAAAAAGAGGGGGACCTAAGGGGGGGGGGGGGGACTGTAAAGGGGGCTGGCGGGGTGGACCATCCCCCTTTCTGCCGGGCTTTGGCCGTACACTTTTTTCCCTTTCACGTCCCGGCTCTCTGTCCTGTCTGTGCAGCCGCTGGCGCGTCCCGCTCTTTGGGAATTTTTCAAATTTCTGGTTTCCCATTATGGGATACGCCTCCTGCACTCTCTGCCAATTGTTTTTTGTGCGTTTATGTGTTTTGGGAGTGTTGGAGTTTTGTATTGATTCCCCTGTACATCCATTCCCCCACCTTTCCTGACCTTGCCTGTTTGCGCCTGTCCTGACGTCGCCCTCCTTACCACGAACCCCCTTTGGGCCCCTCCTGACCTCCTTGTCCCCGACCGTCTCCCGTTAAGATTCTGACCACACATTCCCGGCCACCATCGCAGGCAAGTCAGTCAGGGGAAACGACCTGGTAGCCTCTGCCGCAGCAAGTCCATCCCCCTTGTGGGGCTCTTGAAAACTGGGGGGTACTTAGACTCCCCTCCCTGGTGTGGCTTAAAATTTCATTTGCTTGCGGTGGTCCAGCGAATCCACCAATCCCTTACAAGGGGCATGGGGCTTTGAAGCTTTGAAAATTTCTTAACTTGAAAAATAAAAAAAAGTATGCACTAAGGGTGTATGTATGAACGGGGTCTGTGCCTTTTTTGCTTTTTTTTTTGAGCCAAAAAGAAGTATGAAAAGGGCACTCCCCCCAAAATTTTGGGGCGATATGTGCCCTTTGTAATGCGCCAAAGACTTTTT
>JAODAL010086295.1:0-10294 GCA_025379985.1 Phyllomedusa bahiana
TGTGCCCTTGGGCCCCTGGACGGCGCGCCGGGTCATGCAGGGGCCTCCCCGCAGGGCTGCGCCCCCTGTCCGGCCCTTTCCTGACTTGTTCTTGGCTTGTCACTTGCAGATACTTAAGCATGGGCCCAATATTATTGTAATCGGATTTTGATATAAATTGTTTCCCAGAAACCCTAAATTTTCCTTTTGGGTAAAGAAATTGGTTTTGATAAAAATGGAAAATTTCAGATACAAGATATACCACTGGATCAGTAAGTTCCCCACTATTTATTTTCCAAAAATCAATTCAGGCTGACCTGTAATGAAACGCTCAGGTTTGGGTTAAATTTGACTTTTACTCGAATCTGAAGTGCAGATGGATTTTGAATTTGAAAATTGTCTAAAAACCAACTTTCGACCTCCACATGATTTTTGGGATAAAAAATCACCCCAGTAGTCTCCACTGAACAGATTTTCAGCCAGATGTTTTTTTTACACCGCCGGCATTCCAAAAACTTAGAACATGCTCAATCCTCCACTCGATTTTTGGGCAGAAGATGTGCATTTCAATGGTTGGGGAGGATGGGCGGATCCGCAAACCGCAGAACTGTCCCCCAAAACCATGGAATAGACGACATAATACCAGCCGGATTCTTAAGAAAGAATCTGACCAGTATTTTGTCTAGGATGTACCCTATCAGAAGGCTCTAATGTGAAGTGAAAAGAGTCCTATGGTAGTATTTCATTTTTCCCCTTGTACTTCTTCCGGTTGAAGTTTACGAAGCAAGAAAATTAAATTGTAAAATGTTTAAAGGGGTTGTTTCACCTGCAAGGTTTGTTTTTTATTTTAAAGATTTTCAAAACAAGTCACTTTGCATATGTCTCCATTAACGTGTCCTACCTATTGGCCCCCCTCTTGTATGGGCTGATCAGTCCCCGGTGCTTAGTACGCCCTGTTTGACCCCCCCCCCCCCCCCCCCCCTTTGTGGTGGGTTTCCCAGCATGGTTGCTTTACTACAGCCCTGGCTTCTTGCTCTAGTAAAAGCCAGAAAACACGCCATGAATTCAAATGAAACCAGAAAAAAGGAAAAAAAATCAATGTGTGAGAAAAACCCTTTAAAACTATTAATGGATTGTCTTCTTGGTGGATTGGGAGTGACGGGTCCTAGTATGTAGTATGTTATTGTGTTTCTAGAAAAAAACAGACTCTTTATTTCATAAAACCCAACTTTAAAAGTTCTAGAAAAAAAAAGCCCCGAATAATGAAAAAATACTAAATTTTTTGTCACCCCTGTCTAGCCCCCTACCACTGCAAAAAATTTGTTCCCTTTACTTACAGATTGTGATGTTTTGTCATTAAACTGTGCAGCTAGTAGCCTAACATTGCCAAGATTCTAGTTGTTTTATATATTTTTTAAATGTAAAACTTGTAATTTAGAGGTAATTACCAGGTTGGGTGTAGACTATAAAAACGTGAAAGGGTACAACAGCAAAAAAGAAAAATATGTGAATTTATCTAAGAGCAGGATGTGATAGGAGAGAAGCTGAGCTTTGTGATATATAGGGTTATATGATAGAGGAGAGGAGCTGAGCTTGGATATAAGGGGGTTTTATGTAAGGAGAGGGTGGCTCTGTGATATATGGGTTATATGAAAAAGGAGAGGGGGGAGCTCTTTGGGTTATAGGGTTATATATAGAGGGAGAAGCTGAGCTCGTGATATATGGGTTTTATGATAAAGGGGAGAAGCTGAGCCTGTGTATATAGGGTTTTTAGATAAAAGGGGAGAAGTGAGTCTGTGATATTAGGGTTTATGAAAAAAAGAGAACTGACTTTGTGATATTGGGTTTATGAAGAGGAGAGAAACTGGGGTCTGTGTATTAGGGGTTTTTTGATAGGGGAGGAGCGAGCTCTGTGAATATAGGGTTTTATGAAGGGAGAGGAAGTGAGCTCTTTTATATTAGGGTTATATGATAAGGGAGGACGGCTCTGTGTTTTATAGGGGTTTTAAAGGGCAGAGGACTGAGCTCTGTGATGTTTTAAGTTATATGAAGAGGAAGGAGCTGAGCTCTGGGGATAATAGGGTTTTAGTTTGAGGAGAGGAGCTGGCTCTGTGAGTATAAGGTTATATGATAGAGGGAGAGAAGCTGAGCTTGTGATTATAGGGTTATAGTAGAGGAGAGGATGAGCTCTGTGAATATAGGGTTATAGATAGGCAGAGGACTGAGCTCTGTGTGTTTAAGGGTTTTTTGATAGAGGAGAGGAGCTGAGTTGTGATATATGGGGTTTTAAAATGATAGGGGAAGGGGGGAGCTCTGTGTGTATAAAGGTTATATGATGAGGGAGAAGCTAGCTTTCTAATATAGGGTTTATGGTAGAGGGGAGAAGCTGAGCTCTGATATATAGGTTTATGTAGAGGGAGGAGGAGCTCGTGTTACTTGGGTTAAATTTATGAAGAGAGGAGCTGGTTTCTTATATATATGGTTATATGATGAGGGATAGAAAGCTGAGGGGTCTGTGATAATAGGGTTATTCAGGGCCGCCAACAAAATTTCGGGGCCCCCTACAGCGAAGCCCCCCGGGGGGGGGGGGGCCCCCCCCCCGTAAACCCCACCCCCGAAACCCCCTAGCCCCCCCCCCCGCAAAAAAAACGGCCCCCTAGGACATAAAAAGCCCCCCATTTTTCCACATAATACAGTGTGCAAAAAAGAACTGTATTGTGTAGTACAATTTCAAGTGGTCACAAACTGTCCTCTCACAAAAATCTAGACCAGGGGTAAATAGCTCCACCCTATCCCCCCCACCCCCAACAATATCCCCCCCAAAACCCAAAATACAATATCCCCCCCACCCCCCTACATATCCCCCCCACCCAATACACTATCCCCCCCCAACCCCCCATACAATATCCCCCTTCCCCCCCACATTTCAATATCCCCTCCACCACATACAATATCCCCCCCCACCCACATACAATATCTCCCTCCACCCACATACCCTATCCCCCGCCACCACATCAATAAACTCCCCCACCCACTTTCAAACCCCCTCCCCCCAATACAAATTTCCCCCCCCACCCACATACAATTTCCCCCCCTCCACCCAATACAAAATCCCCCTCCACCCAAAATACAATATCCCCCCCCACCCAAAACAAAATTCCCTCCCCCCAACCCCAAAAAATATCCCTTCCCCCCCACATCACTATTTCCCCCCCCCCCCACATACAAAATTCCCCCCCCCCCCACATCAATACCCCCTCCACCCACATACAATACCCCCCGCCGCCCACATACAATATCTCCCTCCCCCCACATACAAATATCCCCTCCCCCCACATAAAAATATCCCCCTTTCCCCCCCGCATTTCAATATGCCCCCCACCCCCATTTCAATATGCCCCCCAAACCACATTCAATATCCCCCTCCACCCACATACAATATCCCCCTCCCCCATACAATATCCCCCCCCACCCACATACAATTTCCCCCTCCAAACCCCATACAGTATCCCCACCATGTTTCCCTTGGTCCCCCCACCTCGCCACCTTCTAAAAAAAACACCCCGGGAAGAAAGTAAGTGTACTTTCCAAAAACCCGCTCGGTATAACTTAAAACCCGCCAAAATAGAGACCACATAGAGGTCAACACCAGGGTATATAACCCAAAAACCCCCCATATAGGACCACTAAAAGGGCAGGGCACCAATTTAGGTTAAAAATACAAACCCCGCCATTTGAGGGCCAAAAAATTTGGGCAAACACCAGCTTTAGGGGAAAAAACCTACAACACCGGGCCTTTAAAAAGGGCCACATTTGGGGGTCAACAACCCCGCTCAGGTAAAAACCAAAAACCCCGCCATATAGAAAACCACATAGTGGTCAGAAACCAGCTCAGGGCCCCATAAAATTACGTGAAACAGCACTGACCAATTTAGAAGCAAAAACCCCTGAAATTTAGTTACTCACCGGGGACCGTCCTTTGAGGAGTCCCTTCTCTTTCTTAGTCGTTCTTATTCCCTTTTCTTTTGCATCCGTTCCACACCCCCATGAAGACTTGTTTCCCCCCCCACCCAAACTATCCCTTTCAAAATTACACAAAAAAATCTTTGAATCCTCATTTTTCCCCCACCCCTTTAAATTTTTTCCCACCTCTGTACAAACTTCCCAGGGGTGGGAGAAACGGGTTCAACCCTAACTTTAAAAGGGCCCAGTACCTAAGGGGTTTTGGGGGGTTTTTGGGGAAGGGGTAAGTCCCTGGGGAAAAATGCCCACCGCATGGGTGCTCCCCCAAAATTATTTACCAGGTTTGGTAGGCAAATGGGAAAGGCCCCGGGAATTAGAATTGGCCCAAATTTTGGAGGTAGAACCCCCCCCGGATAAGTAGGTTTGGGGCCCGGCCCCAGGTAGGTTGGGGGGTACCTAGCCATGAGTCCCCTTTAGTTTTTTGGCGGGGAAGGGGCCCCCCTTTAGAGGTTAGGTGGGAGTCAGGGCCCTCCTTCAAAGGGGGTTGGTAGAGTCAGGGCCCCTCCTTTTGAGGGTTTGGGGGGAGTCCGGGCCCCCTTTAGAGGTTAGGTAAGTCAGGGCCCCCTTTAGAAAAAGGGAGCCAGGGCCCCCTTTAATATAAAGGGAGCCAAAGGGACCCCCCCTTTGGGGAAGGCAGTCAAACCCCCTTTGTGAAAGGCAGCGCCAGGGGGCCCCCTTTTGAGATAGGGAGCGCCAGGGGGCCCCCCCCTTTGAGATAGGCAGCGCCAAAGGGGCCCCCCTTTTGGGGAAGGGAGCGCCCCGGGAACCCCCTTTAGTGATTAAAAGGGAGGCCAGGGGGCCCCCTTTAGTGATAGGCAGCAAGGGCCCCCCTTTTTTGATAAAGGGAGTCAGGAACCCCCTTTAGAGATAGGCAGCGCCGGGGGGCCCCCTTTTGTGTTTGGCAGCGCCCGGGGGCCCCCTTTTGTTTTTGGCAGTCAGGACCCCCTTTTTAAGGGTGGCAGTGCCAGGGGGCCCCCCCTTTTGAGATAGGCAGTGCCCGGGGCCCCCTTTATTTTTTTGGGGAAATCAGGGCCCCCTTTTTTTGATAGGGCGCCAGGGACCCCCCTTGAGATTTGGCATGCCAGGGGCCCCCCTTTTGAATAAGGGCAGGCCCGGGGAAACCCCCTTTTGTGATAGGCAGCGCCAGGACCCCCTTTTGTGATAAGCAATGGGCCCGGGCCCCCCCTTTTGTTTTTAGGCAGCCCAGGGACCCCCCCCTTTTAAAAGGCGCGCCCGGGACCCCCCCCTTAAAAGATTGGCAGTCAGGGGCCCCCCTTTAATTTTTAGGCAAATCAAAGGGCCCCCCTTTAATGATAAGCATCAGGGGCCCCCCTTTTTGTGATAGGGATCAGGACCCCCTTTGGGATAGGTAGCGCCAGGGACCCCTTTTAAGGGTAGGCCCGCCCGGGGCCCCCCTTAGAGTAGGCAGTGCCAGGGACCCCCTTTTTGTTATAGGCCCCCGCCAGGGAACCCCCCCCAAAGGGTAGGCAGTGCCAGGGCCCCCTTTTAAATGATAGGAAGGGGCCAGGGAAAACCCTTTTTGAGTTGGCAGTCAGGGCCCCCTTTAGTGATAGGCGGCCCCCAGGGGCCCCCCTTTTGGGGAAAAGGCAGTCGGGGACCCCCCCCTTTTGTGATAGGCAGTCAGGGGCCCCCCTTTGGTGAAAGGCCCGCCCCCAGGGAACCCCCCTTTAAGGGTTGGGGAGCAGTGCCCTCTGTAAATTAAAAAAAACAAATCAATCACTTTACCTGAGGGCCCCGGGCCCGCCCCTCCACCCTTTTGCCGCATCCCGCCCCCCTGCAAAAGGCGGCCGGGGGAAGTGACCGTCACCCGCGCCCGGGCCCATGTAAACCCGTAGGGGGCCCGGGGCCCCGGGAGGGTGAAGGCCTAATTTCATTCCCGCCTCCCTCCCGGGGGGGCATGCGGAAACGCCCGCCCCTAAATGGCCTCTGCTCCGGGTGACAAACCGGGGCGCCCCGGAGCCGGGGGCATTATCCCCCAACCCCCCGGGCCCGGGCCCCTGGCCCCTCGGGGGCCGGGGCCCCGGGCGTTTAGAGAAAACCGGGGGGGGGGGGGGGGTGTGGACCCGGGGCCCCCCGGGGGCGACGGCACTTTCCTCCGGGGCCCCCCCCAACTTCCCGGGGGGCCCCACTGTGGCCACCCCCGCCGGGAGGGCCCCCCCTCTGGGCCCTGAGGAAAAAGGGGGGCCCCCCCTTGCCGCGGGCCCCCCTTAAATTTCCCCCGGGCCCCAAAAACGGGAGTAAACCCGGGTTTTTACCCCCTGTAAAGGGGCCCCGGGTTAATTTTGGGTAAAAGGGGGAAAGGAAACGAGCTTTCTTATATATAGGGGTTTTAAGATAGAAAAGGGGGGCCCCCTTGAACTCTGGATATTTTTGGGGTTTATGATTGAGGAGAGGAAACTGAGCTCTGTGTTTCTTAGGATTATATGATAGAGGAGAGGGAGCTGAGTTTCTTTAAAAAATAGGGGTTTTGATTTTTACCAGAAGTTAAAAAATATATCCTTAAGGAAATCCTTACAAGGGCCCTCTTTTTCCCCCCCTTTCTTTATTTGTAAACAAATTTTTTAGTTGAAAAACCCTGGGCCCCCCCAAACAGCTGCTAAAAGTTATGCCCATGGTGGGAAACTTCATTTTCCCCGGGTTTAAAAAAGGGTTGTTCAGTATTAGAAAAGCATGGGTGGTTTTTTCCAAAAACAGCCCCACACCTTTGGTACACCAGCTCAACCTGTCTATCTCAGTACAGTTCAGTATATCATTATAATTGCTATTATTTATTTTAAAGGATCATTTGGGCAATTTTATTAAATTTTTAAAAGGGTTTTTCTAAGGCTTGAAAATTGGGGCCCACAGCGAAGCAGGGGAATCCCCCGGGGGAACCCCCGGGAGGGGTTTTTTTCCCCGGACTTGGGGGCCCCGGGGCCCTTTTTTAAATTTAAAAAAGGCAAAGAAAAAAAGGCAAAACGCCCAAAAATTTTTTAAAAGTGCAGTCATGTACCAAAATTGAAGGGTGGGCCCAAAAAATCAAACCCCATTTTAAAATTTTAGAATTTTAAAAAAAAAAAAAGGGGGCCCCTTCGGTATTCTCATCTCCTGATCAGAATGAAGAGCGATTGCAAAGAGTGTCTTACATAAAGTAGTGTTTAAACGAAAGTTCTAAAAAAAGTTTAAATTTTATTGAAAATTCTCGAAAATTTTTTGAACTGAACCAAACCAAAAAATTTTTTGTTCGTTTGAGTAAAGTTCTAGTTTAGTTCGCACGCCATTTTCAGTTTAGTTTTTACGCCTTTCTGCACTTTTTTGCGCCTCCAAACAGTGCAGAGCACAGAAAGTGTCAAAAATGTCATCGCCCGAAGTGTAGGGGTCTCACTGAAAGCTAAAATTTTTATGAAAAAATGTTGTATTAATTTTTCCCGTATTGCTTTGTGAATGCCATTTTCAACTCACTCTTGACTGTATAGACTCTTTTGTTAAATGCATTTTCCTCTCCCAAAAATCAAATTTTCGGAGTTTGGTATTGTGGCTGCATCTTTCCAACAGCCCGAAGTTGTTATTCGGTGACATTTGCAAAGGTCACATAACGCCTCATTACATGGATATTATTAAAAATAGTGTTGGATTTGCTAAATCAAACTTTGTGCACAAAGTTTATTTGGGAGTTTTGGGGGTTTGTAATTGTATAACCCCCCATCTCCAAATTCCTATTTCAAAAGGGGTTTTGGCCCCTCGGATGCAGGGCCCCTAGCGCCTACCCCTTCCCTCCTATACAAGGCCCCCGCTTGCAAGCTGTCCCCATCTTTTCAATTTTACCCTTGAAAGAAACAAAGTATTTTTAGCCTCTCAACTTTTTCTGGTCCCTTAGAGCCAAATTTCCTTCACTAAGTGTTCCGTATCCATTTAAAGTTTGGATGGAATTCCAGCTTCTCACCCGATAGGGATAAAAATTAACCCGAAAATCTTCTCCCATTTACTTAATTGGGGGGAGTTTGAGTCCTAGTTCGAATAGAAACCCCGAACCGAAACACAAAAGTTTTGAATTTTAACTACGAAACTTTTTTTTGCTTTAATCTGTAACATAACTTCTTGATTTGAAAAAGCTCTGTGTAATCCTTTTTGCTCCTTAAATGGCACTGCTATACAAAAGCATTACATTTATTTTAATAATTTCTGTGAATGCCCTTTTTGCTCCTGTATGGCACTGCAAGAAAGCTTACACCCCGCTGCCAATTTTCCTCACAAATTACATTTATTGTTGGGGGCCCCCTTTAAACCCCCCCAAGCCCTAGACGTATGCTACATCCAGGTCATTTGGAGTTCATTCCTTGGACTATTTATCTCCTGGGGAGTTTGCGAACTCAAAAGCAAGTTTCACACGATCACTGTTTTTTGTCAGCTGTATTTACAGCTTACATCCCGCCATCGGTCCCGCCCCGGAGATCACTCCCGTGGGCATGGGTAGAACCCAATACACAGCAAAAAGCGTGTATTTTTTATTAAAAAAATTTTTTCCCCCTATGGAAAAAAAAAAAAAAAGGTGAAAAAAAAAAAAAAAGTGAAAAACAGTAAAACCAAAACAAAAAAATAAATAAAAACACGACATCCCCTTTTCCCCTTTAAAAACGCCAATCGCCAAAAAAAGTAAAAAATAATAAATACGCATATTTGGTACCCCGCGTGGTTTTGACCTCCCCTAAAATCGTCACATCAATTAACCGCAGTGAACCTGTAAAAAAAAAAAATGAACATCACAGAATTGCGATTTTTGTTCATACCCCACATTACAAGGTTTAAAAAGCAAAAAAATAAACTCTTTAAAAACCCAAAGTGATGCCAAATTTAAAAATTGTCGGTCCTCCCGAAAAAAAAAAAGCCCTTAACAGCCTGTATACGGAAAAAAAAAAAAGTTAGGGCTCTCAGAAGACAGCGATGCATAAATAGTTTTAAAACAATAAAACACTTTTTTATACATTTCAACAAAAAAAAATATATAAATTGGGTATCCCCATAATCGTAACAACCCCCCAGGATAAAAATAAATTGCACGGGAAATTCACAGGGCGCTGTTTAAAAAAGAAAATAAAAAACGCTACAGGATTGCAGTATTTTCTTTAACCTGCTTTCAAAAAATGGATTTAAAAGCGATCAAAAAGCCCTTTCCCCCCCAAAAATTATATCAATAAAAAATCAAATCCCCCACAAAAAAAAAAGCCATACTCATATCCGTACACAGAAAAAAAAAAAAAATTTTGACTCTCAAGAGGCGATGCAAAAACGTGTTTTCCCCGTTTGAATAAAATGTTTTTATTGTGTAAAAAGCATTAAAACTAAAAAAAATTTTCAAATTGGGTACCTGTAATATGTGACCTGCGATTTAAAACTAGCTTTTTTTTTATCCCGCTTTGATTCGAAAAAAAAAAAATAAAAAAAACAACCAGGATTTCTGATTTTTCAAAATTTTTTCCAAAAAACCTTAAAAAAAAGTGTCAAAGAGTCATATAACACATTTCTATTTTTGGGAAAAGAAAAAAACAAAAGCTATAAAAATTTTTCATTGTAATTGACCGACCCCCATAGTAAAAATTGAGTAATTTATACATTTGGGGAAGCTGTAAACTTTTAAGCCCAAAAAACAATGCCGAACTGCATTTTTTCCTCCCCATTTTTTTGGCCCAAGCAAAAAAACTATTTAACTCCATGCCCCCAAAATGCCAATCACCTTAATGGATCCTGGGGGGTTGAAAACAAAAAAAAGGCGACTTCTGGAAGGTTTCACCTCCTTATACTTGGGGGGTTTGTAAAGGGACCCGGCACCAAAACCCAAAAACGCATTCCCCAAACCAAATATGCGCCCTCCCTTGTAAGCCCCGCCATGCACTCAACCAACCCCGGTTTCACCCTCATGTAGGGTATTGCCCCAATTGGAAAAATTGTGAACAAAAATTTGGGGGTTTTGTTTCCCGGATTTCCCCTTGAAAAATGAAAACATTTTTAGCAAGAATGCATATTTTGGGTATAAAAAATTTTTTTAATTTTCTAGCCCAATTCTGAAAAAAAATTTTTGAAACACTTGTTGGGTCAATACCCCCCAAACCCCTGGATATATTTTTAGGGGGGGTCGTTTTTCCAAAATGGGTCTTTTTTGGGGGGTTTATTAAGTTTAGCACCCTTGGGGTCTGCAAAACCCGAAATGGCCTAAAAAAAAATCGTATTAAGGAGACCCCAAAAATATAATACCTAAACCTGAGGCATGGGTTAGCCAAATAGCCCACAGGGGGCA
>JAODAL010086296.1:0-10294 GCA_025379985.1 Phyllomedusa bahiana
CCATTGCCCCGGCAGCGTGGCACTTCCAGCAGATGATGTCCCTGACAGAGGGTCTGGAGGTTGGCTCTGGCAGGCCTTTGGCCCTGACCGGGCTTCTCTAGGGGTTTGGGTCCCCTTCTTGGGCCGTCAGAGTCACTCTGCATACCCCCGTAGGAGGGGCAAAGGGTCCCGGATCGCCTATGGGCGCTCCACGGCTGATATCTTTCCACCAAGGCTACCGTCATCTGCCGTCCTGGGGATTTTCCTGCGCGACCCAGCACTGAAACTGGCTTGGGGAGGGGCGTGCACAAACCGGTCCATCATGACCCTTTCCACCGTTGGGCTGGGGAAGACCTCTGGCTGCAGCCATTTCGGGATGAGGTGCAGGAGTTTCAAACATTTGGGACCTTGGGGGCCGGTCCCTCCTGTATCCCCACTGGTGCACCCTCTGAGCCCGGACGGTGACCGTCACGCCCAGGCGTGCCAGGATCTCTGATCTCAGCTTAGGGTATTCCCTGGCATCCTGCAGAGACAAGTCATAATAAGCCTTTTGAGGCTCGCCCGGTGAGAAAGGGGGCCAGGACCTCTGCCACTGCGGGGCTGGTAGTCCCCTTCCCGTTCGGCAACCCGCTCAAAGAGGGTAAGGAAGGCTTCCACGCGTCTTCTGGGGTCATCTTCTAAAGGGCGTCTCGTACCCTTTTCGCGACTGCTGCCGTCCTCCTGACGGGGTGTAGCTGGGGCTCCTCCCCGGATTGCCTCCTCCCAAGGAAACTTCCCTGATCAGGAGCTGGTTCTTTTCTTGCTGTGACCGCACGGACTAAAGCATGGGCTTGTTGCTGTTGGGCGCTCACCTGCACCGGGTGCTTCAGCAGCTCCTCCATTACTCCTGTCTGGCTTTTAAGAGTGCAGCCGCCTTAACCCAGGACATGAAAGTCTCTTACTCCAGATTGTTGCCCGCACGAGACCCCAAAATTGTAGGGATTACTCAAAGGGAAGCAGTCCTTAGTGTGAAACACGGCAAAGTTTATGTTGATCCACAAACATGAAAAATAAACGACAGGCTTGCTTCAGCCAAACAAAAGCATCTGAAAACACAGTCACTGGTATCAGCACGTAAACCTACTCTGAGTTCCCTGGGCAAGCAACCGCATGCAGGTTTCCGTGTTCCCCTCTATGGAGTGCAAGGCCCAGCTCTGGCTCTCCTGCAAAAAATTTTGCCCCCCTTTAGCAGTTTGACCAAGGTAAAGGAACCACACCCCCTCTCACCTTGAGCCTGCTGGCCATATATAGGGCTGGTAAGCCCAGGGGCTGGATGTGGGAGCAGCCCGGGCCCACCCAACTCTACAGAACTGCTCCAATAAAGCCCGACCCGGATCCGGCATTATTGCCAATACTACATATACAAAACCTGTGTCAGTGGCCTGCTGCCCGGACTAACCAAAACAAAATGGGCTTTATTTCACCGATCTTAAGCAGATCGGTGACACATAACGTCCGTCAATAACGGCACCTTGTGGCTTCCTACAATTGGTAATAGTTGCATCTCTTCCCATGTCTGAGGCTCTGACTTACAATGTGTCTTCACCATGTAGGACAGGCGTTTAGCTGGAATACCTTTATTGCACCTGTTGGATCTCCTGAGTAACTTGAGAGTCGACCCACACTTCAGTGTCTTCTTCCTTGTTTTCTTGAATTTGTGACTGTGGTTGCTTCTGTGGCTCAAGTGGAATTACTGGAGTAACTTCATGAAATTTGAGTGATACAGAGTTTTCATCTATTTCTAATCTCTGCTTATTGTCATCTTGTTGGTCTCTGGGTATAAAAATTTTGTATCCTTTTGGGTTTTCACTGTAGCCTACCGGACTCCTTCCTTTGCATGAGCTTCCCATTTTGTACACTTTCTCTAGGAACATCACAAATCTTTACTTCCAAATTTCTTATGTGTTTTAATTCGGGCTTCTTTTTGTTCCATTGTCTTATGGAGTTTTCTTTGTAGCTTTTCCCGGGTAGTCTGTTTTGAAGATAGCAAGCAGTCATTATTTCTTCTCCCAATATGTCGTTGGGAGCTCGGCATCAAAAAGCATACTTCTCCACTTTCACAAAGTTCGGTTTTTCCTCTCTGCGACACCATTCTTTTCTGGGTGGGAAGGGATGGAGTCTGGAACACGATTTTCCCTTCTTTTTTAAAATGGCTTGTGGGCCTTTCCACTTTTGTATTCAGTTCCATTATCACACGCAGTGTCTTTGGCATTCTTCCAAATTTGTTGGATACTTCAGCTAGGTACTCTTCGTTTCTCTGCAACTTCATCTTTTGCTATGAAGCAAGTATACAATTGTATATCTGGAGTAATCATCAATAAATGTTAGAAAATATCTCTTCTTTCCAGATGTTTGAGTACTCATTGGACCACACACATCTGTATGGATCAAGTCCAGTGGCTGTGCTGATTAGTGGTGCTTTTTTTGGAAAAGTTTTCCCTTGTCATTTACTTTAAAGGGCAGTTTGTCATTTCACCTAAAAAAACTTTGTTGGGCTGTGACATCCAAAACATTTTTTGAAAAACTAGATAGGGGAACGGGAAAAGGCAATAACATCATCCATTACAAATATAGGGGACATAAAAAAAAGTAAAACACAAAGTTATTAGGTTTTTTTGAAAATGCTAATGCAAAGGGAAATATAAAATTGGGGACTTTAGGCGACTGTTGAGTCGCCCGTCGGGGCGCGTTTTCCGCCGTTTTAAAAAGAGGCGCGGTTTTTGGACCAAGGGGAGGCGAGCGACGCTCCTATGGGTTTTTCTAATGCAATCTAAATAAAACTGTACTGGCCGAAATCAAATTATAAATACCAAAGTTGTCCGATGTGTATAAAAATAAAAATATATGGGGGAAAAGAAAAAAAATATTAAAATCAAAAAAATTTTGTTTTTTCTTTATTTTCATTGCCCCCATACTATACCCTTTGGGTAACGAAAAAAGAAATAAACATGATTTTTTTGAATTAAATTTTTTTTCGTTACCCCCTTTTATTATTTTTTTTAAAACCATCGGGAAAATTTTGGGCAGTATTATCATTGATTTCGGGATGTAAGTTTTTTTTCAGATTGCTTTAGAAAACCCATGGAGGTGCTAGCTCCCCCATTGGTCCAAATACCGCCCCTCTTTTAACTTAGCCAATCACAAGCTCGCTCGGAATTTTTTTTCCCCCATAGAATTATGGAAAGTAGCTCCCCCTTGATTGGCAAAGGGGGAGACCCCCCGCCGCTTCAACCAATCAGCTCGTTTCTGCCTTTTTATTGTATTTTGAACTGCCCCACCTTTGAATATGTTTGGGTCAATTTTTTCTCCTAGGTTAGAATAGGCCACTGTCGCTTATTCTGATTGTCAAAATCCTCCTAGGATATAAGGGGCCACTGTGCTCCTATTTGATTGGGGGTTATGCCCCCAATAGAAGAGTTTAAAAAATTTAAATTACTGTATTTTGAAATTCTCTCTATTGCAATTCCTATGTAGCCCCGTCTCGGCGAAAACCTTTGTTCGGGGTTTTAACTGATTTATTTTTTAGAAAAGGTTTTCAGGTTTATTGATAAGTTTTACCTTAATAAAAATGACTTTTTTATCATACTCCATGCCGACGGCGTGAGCCCCGGATTGCTTTGCCCCGATTCTCCGTAGATACAAATGGGAGAAGTACTCCGCTTGATTGGCTGGGGTACCAAATCCCCGTAGCTCACCAATCGCTCTTTTTTGTCTTTTTACTGTATTTTTAATTTCCCGCCCTTTTATTTTGATTGGTCAAAATTCTCCATAGGATATAATGGGGCTTTGTCGCTCCTTTCTGATTGGTTTTACTCCTTCATAGGTTTGAAAGGGTACTGTCGCTCCCATTTGATTGGCAAAACTTCTCCATAGGATTAATGGTCTTGTCGTCCTATTCTGATTGGGTGGCTTTTGCCGACCCAAAGAGAAGCGCTTACAGAATTTTAATTTTCTGTATTTCCGGCAATTCTCTCTATTGCAATTCCCTTTTGTGCACCCGGGGTCGGGGACAAACGGTTGTTCGGGTTTAATTGATTTTTGTTTAGGGTTTGAGCTCTTTTCGAGTTTGTACAACTAATAAAAAAATTATTTTATTCCTACTCCATGCCCCACGGCGCGAGAGCCGAGATTGCATTGTGCGATCTCTCCATAGATACAATGGGACAAGTAGTCCGCTCTGATTGGCTGGGATACCAAGCCCCCGCTAGTTAACCAATCAGCCTTTTTTTTGTCTTTTTACTGTTTTTTGAACTGTCCCGCTTTGATTTGATTGGGAAAATTCTCCATAGGAAAATGGGTCTTTTTCGTCCTATTCTGATTGGCCCAGATAGCCCCGCCCCGCTAGCTTAACCAATCAGCTTTTTCTGCATTTTGAACTGTCCCCCTTGATTCTGATTGGTCAAAACTTTCCATAGGATATAAGGGTCTTTGTCGCTCCCCATTCTGATTGGCAAATAGCCAAGCCCCCCCAGCCCCAACCAATCAGCTCTTTTCTGCATTTTTACTGTATTTTGGGAAATGTCCCCCCCTTTGATTTTGATTGGGCCAAACTTTTCCATAGGTTTTAATGGTTCACTGTCGTCCTATTTTGATTGACCCGGGTTTTGCCCACCAATGAAATAGCTTTCAGAATTTGAAATTTCTGTATTTCCCCGGCAATTTCCAATATCCTAATTGGAATTGCGCCGTTATAGATTTTTGGAAGTGTTTTTTTTTTAAAAAATTTTTTTTTTCTGAGGTTTAGCTCTTTTTGACAATGTTTTCCCCCTTTATAAAAGGGGAAATTTTTTTCGGGAATCACGGGCGGAGCGCCGAGATTTCTTTTGCGATTTTTGCTTCCCCGTGTTCCGTTCTCGCTTCACTTCCCACCGACGGGCATTTAGACCAAAATAAACCAGGTCTGACGTCGGAGCGCAGAGTGCTGCATTTCACCGCCTTTTTCCGATCGCGTCAACATGCCTCGGAGTTTCGAGGCGCCGGTCCCGCCCCGGACCCCTACAGCGCGCCCACACCGCGCCCCTTGCCCCCCTTCATGCGGAGCGCAGCCCAAAATGGCAAACGCGCGCCTAACACCGCCCCCCCGCGTCCGAAATGGTTTGGGCCCGGGGAGGCGCGAAAAGGCCCGAAAAACGGGGGGAAAAGCCCGATCATACATGTGCCCCTTTGTTTACGTTTTGATCAAAAAAATTTTTGTCACTCCCCAATGGTAAGGGGATCCCGTCAGGTGGGTCCCCCCAACACTAACATGTCTTGCGTGTGCCCTATGTTTCTTTTTTTAAAGATGTTCTTGGATGTCACATCCCATAAAATCCTTGAGAAGTTGGGTCTGAATAGGTCCCGTGAGGGAAAAATGTTTGTGTTAGGGATCACCGTATGGAATCCCCTTGACGCTATTGGGAGGTGAGCTTAAAATTTTTTTATCAAAAAAAGAACTAAGAGTCCCAGGGGTTTTTATTTTCTTGCAGTAATGCATTTTCAAAATTCCTATTACCTTTGTGTTTTACTTGTTTTTAGTGTGCCACTGATATTTTAATGGATGTATGTTATTGCCTTGCCGTGTGCACCTATGCTTACGTTTTTCAAAAGTGTTCTTGGATGTGCCAGCCTAAAAAGTTTTGTAGTCTATTTGGGGAAATTGGAAACTCTGGCTTGCTGCACCCCGCCTACCTTTTTTAACCAGTGCAGGATAATTTAGTGCAAGTTTTTTCACTCCTGAGAAGTTGGAGTCTGATAGGCTCCTAGTAGGCAACTTTTGTGTTGGGACTCAACCTGTACTGGGATCCCTTACGCTATTGGGAGGTGAGCTTAAACTTTTTTGTTTCAAAACTGTGAAGTAATCGCCCCCGGGTTTTTTCATATTTCCTTAGCAGTAATGCTTTTTAAAAAATTACATATCCCCTTTGATGTTTTACTTAGTTTTTAGTGTGCCACTGATATTTGTAATGGAAGTCACTTCATTTCGACTTCATTGGCAATTGAAACCCTTTTGAAAGCTTTTTTTTTTTTTTGTTTTTTTTTTTTTTTTTTTTTTTTGACTAAAACACCTCCTGGTATTGTAACTGGGACAATCCATCTTTGTAGTTCCTTTTTCAAGAGTTTACCCCTCTTTTTGTGATAGCTGTCATCCAAAAAGTAACTCATTTCCCCGTTTGTGAGTTTCTTTATGAAACAAGTTGCTTTCAAGACTTGGAACTAGAGCACCTCCTTTACTTGGATCTTTTGTTTCTGTTGGGGATTGGGGTGTAGGTCCCTTCCTATTCCTTTTGAAGTTATATACTGACCCTTGGGTAAAAAAGACTTTTTTGATCTTTGTCCAGGTTAGAAAATAAACTTCTGTTATTTGTCATGTGGGTTGTGGGACCGGGTCTATGCACCATAATTCTTGCGATCTTCGTACTGTATTAATGCTATTCAGCACCACCAGTGTCTTTTTTCTTTAATGACTTTGGGGTTTTTGATTGTTCCCTTTTCCTTTTAAACTGATTCATTTTTGCTTTCCCAATCTTCAATTTCCTTTTGTGACCAGGTTTATGCATCAAACATTCAGTTTTCCTTTCTGATCTTATGTGTGTAGTCTGAGTTTTAATGCAATTTCGGGGAACATCACTGCTGCTTGTACTCTCTGTTTTTCTCTTTATTCATCAACAAGCTTGCCTTTTAAATACTCTAATGTAGTCATAATCTGCCTGCATTAGTGCGGGGGCTAGGTGTTATAGCTTTTTTTGGGAGACCGCTGAGTAAAAAGGGGAGCAACATGGAAGTTTTTTGTTTCTCCCATTTCCCCCGCAGAGCTCCCATATTTCTGGGTTCTCTGATGTATTAGCAAACTAAAGGATATCCGGGTAGAGCACCGATACGAGACTGCAAATCCCGATGGGGCGGTCCGCCCAGTGAAATCCAAAAGTCCGGGTATCGGTAAAATATATGCAACTTTATTAGAAAAATAAATATAAAAAGCAGCACTCCAACAGCATAACCCCAGTATGGCAGAGAAACAGAGACGCGCTTCGGGCTTTACAACCCTTGCTCACTGTAAAGGCAGCTAGTGCTGCGCTTCTTTATATAATGACATTAAAACCAATCACCAATCTAGCTAAGGTCACATGATAGAACCACCAATAAGGAAATTTGTTATAAATGAATCACTATTTGGATGATATAATACTAGTCTGCCTAGTACTTAAACAAAAATTTATGTTTCAAAAATAATGTAACAATGTGTAGACTCTCCTATTCTATGTACTAAAGTATATCTCAATAGTAGTACAACATATCAGTACGATAGTTGAGACCAACAGGTCTTCTGGTCCCTAGCTTTAAAATCCACCGTGCCTCTCTGTGTCTGACCAAGCTTGTCCAATTCCCCCCCCTGTAGGGGCGTATAATTTTCTCTATGGCATAAAATTGGAAGCCTTGTAGATCCCCATTATGTTTCTCAATAAAATGTTTTGCGGCTCCTGAGATATTGCCCTGATCTTTTTTAATGCTAGCCACATGTTCCATAATACGTGTTTTGAGTTTGCGCACTGTGCTGCCAACATATTTTTTATCACAGATTGTGCATTGTATAATATATATCGCAATTGACAAATTGACGTATGTCATAGACATGTTCTCCGCATGCATCCATAAAGTGGGTGGTTTTATATGTCCATTTACATGCAGTGCATCGACTTCCTCCCCTTTTATAAAAACGCTTTTGTGTCAACCAAATTTTGTTGGTTGTGTGCTGGCGGGGTATGGAGGTACTAGGTGATATGATATTGCCCAGAGTCCTACCTCTCTTGGGCACCACTTGTATGCCCGCTTCCACTATTTCTACCAATTTGTCCTCCTGACGTAAAATGTGGAGATTCTTTCTAAATATGTTTTTAACCTGGTTAAAGTTTTTGCTGTATCTTGTAGAAAAAGTAATTTTACTCTGTTGATGTCCCTGTCTAGGAAGTTGTGTCTCTTTTTTATTAAGTAGCTGTTCTTGTTTTTTGTATCTAATCCGGGACTTTGCCTTCTGAATGTCACCCCCTTTGTAACCTCTCTGTCTCAATCTATTCTCTATATCGCATGCTGCTTGTTCGAAATCCTGCTCCCGTGTAGAGATTCTTTTGGCCCTCACCAGTTCCCCATATGGGATAGCTTGTATCGTCTTGGGTGAATGGCAACTGTTAGCCCGTATAATTGAGTTACCCGAATTGGGTTTACGATAAAGGGTGGTAAGGATTTGCTCCGTTTCAATATGTCCACTCAGCCATATATCCAGGAAAGGGATTTTAATCCTATCCCAATTTGTGGTGAACCGAAGGTTAAGTTGGTTGGAATTAATGTATTCCTCAAAGAGTGGTATGAGCGTCACATCGCGACCCCAAATACTGAGGAGGTCGTCGATGTAACGCCCATACCACTCAATGCAATGGGAGAAGGGATTACTGGTGCTGTATATATAGTGGTGCTCCCACCACGCCATGAAAATATTCGCCAATGATCGCCATTTTACGTCAGGAGGACAAATTGGTAGAAATAGTGGAAGCGGGCATACAAGTGGTGCCCAAGAGAGGTAGGACTCTGGGCAATATCATATCACCGAGTACCTACATACCCCGTCAGAATACAACTAACAAAATTTGGTTGTCACAAAAGGGTTTCTATAAGGGTGGATGGAGTCGATGCAATGCATGTAAATCGGCATATAATACCACTCAATTTATGGATGCATGCGGAGAACATGTTTATGACATACGACAATTTGTCAATTGCGATAGCCAACACGTGATATATATTATACAATGCACAATCTATGATAAAAAATATGTTGGCAGCACAGTGCGCAAACTCAAAACATGTGGCTAGCATTTAAAAAGATCAGGGCAATATCTCAGGAACCGCAAAACATTTTATTGAGAAACATAATGGGGATCTACAAGGCTTTCAATTTTATGCGATTGAGAAAATCACATGCCCCTATAGGGGAGGTAATTGGACTAAGTTGGTCAGACACAGAGAAGCACAATGGATATTGAAAGTAGGGACCAGAAGACCTGTAGGTCTCAACTATCGTACTGATATGTTGTACTACTATTGATATATATCTTTAGTACATTTGAATTAGGAGAGTCTAAAACATTGTTACATTATTTTTTAAACATAAATTTTTGTTTAAGAACTAGGCAGACTAGTATTATATCATCCAAATAGTGATTCATTTGTAACAAATTTCCTTATTGGTGGTTCTATCATGTGACCTTAGCTAGATTGGTGATTGGTTTTTTAAAGTCATTATTAAAAAAGCGCAGCACTAGGCCTTTACATGAGCAAGGGTTGTAAAACCCGAAACGCGTCGTGTTTTTCTGCCAAATGGGGTTTTGCGTTGGGGTGCTGTTTTTATATTTTTTTTTCAAAAAAGTTTCATTTATTTTCCCCAACCCGGTTTTGGGTTTTTACTGGGCGGACCCCCCCATCGGGTTTTTCATCTCGTTCGGGGCTTACCCGGTATCCTTTAGTTTGCTAAAGCATTTCCCCCTGGGGCGGTGGCCGTGGAGAGGGGCCAGCAGGGGGGATCCATGCTGAATATACGTGGAAAAGAGTCCAAATGTGAGGTTTTTCTTTCATTATTCGCATTTAGGCCCCGAGTTTTACAAAGGACATCCACTAATTCATTTCATCTGGATCCTCCCTTTAAAGCGAAAGCTTTTACTCACGCATTTAACCCCCTTCTAGCGGATTATATTTTTCCGTTTATATTTAAATGCGGCGACGACTAGCAAAACTAACAGCAGTGTTTAATGATACAAACACTAGCCCTGAGAAAAATTATTAAAGGAAACAGCATTTTTCGAATTAGAAGATTAAAATAAAAGAACTGAAAATCTGGGGGGGATCACCAACCCTTTAAAAACTTAATTTAAAAAAAATCATCCCTAGGGGGCTCAGAAAAAAAAAAGTCCCCTCCTTCGAGATAACGGAAGACTTTTTAACAAAAAAAGGGGAAAAACATTTTTTCAGAAGCTCCTTGCATGATTAAATTAATAAATTTAACATGAGCAGAAAAACTTAAAGAAGTAGAGAGCCAAATTAAGAGCACAAATAAAGTTTAAACCAACCCTTTTACTACCAGATTTTCAAGGGTTTGAAAAGCTGCAAGAGGCAATAGATCTGTTTCTCAACTCCCGTCCTCAAGACCCACCCAAAAGGCAAAATTTTTTGGATTTTCCCCAGATTGCACAGGTGATATCATTTCTGTCCCGTGCATTTAGTGGAGATCCTAAAAAGACCTGTTTGGGGG
>JAODAL010086297.1:0-10294 GCA_025379985.1 Phyllomedusa bahiana
TCTAAAAAATCTTTTTTCTACTTGAAAATGTTAAAATAGAAAGAACTAGTTTAGGTAGAAATTTTGATTTAAATCACGTTTTAAAAATCAAGCCTTACTGACTATTGTTTTTAAATCGTGTTTAAAAATTTCATTAGATTTAAATAAAAATCCACCCTTTTTAGAAGAAAAAAAAGAAGTTTGATAACAAAAAGATATTTTTCACTCCCAAAATATAGCGGGAATTATAAAGAAAAAAAAATCCATAACCAAATGCCCAAAAACCTACAAACAAAAATGAACCCTGGCACAAATTATAAAAGAGGGCGGGGTATGCATCCCAAGAAAAAAAAAAAACAAAGGGGGAAAATTTAAACACCCTCCCTTTTAAAACAACACCCAATACAAGGTAGAACCTGGTTACCCCAAAAAAGGGTTTTTTTTTATGTGTGGGGGGCAACAATGAAAAGTTTGCAATATGGGGAAACAAAACAAATATTTTTAAAATTCCAAGAGGGTCGGAGAAAATTTTGAAAAAAACATTTCATAAATTTGCAATACACTTTCTTGGTAACGTCATCGAGTGCAAAAACATGCCAAAAAGAAATACTTTGGGGCATCCCATCCCGAAAAGTAAAGCCCCCGGGAAAAATTGGGAAAACACATCACAAGTATAAAAAAAAACAGGTTTCAAGGGTCAGGAGCACCGGGACTTTTTTAGAATGTCCATGAAGGGGAAAACTTTAACAGTTTAAATATTATGCAATAGAACGGGTTTCACCCCCCCGAGAGGGGGTTGGAGTTTGGGGCAAAAAACTAAGATTAAGAGAGGCCTACTGGAACTCAATTTAGGCACCAGAACCCACAGTCCCCGAATTATAGAACAGACCGTTCTTTTATATATTAAAAAATTTTCATATTAAATATATTAAAAAATAAATAAATGTGTGTTTTTCCCTTTTTAAAAGGCATATATTTCTTTACATCCCCTATACAAATTTTTAAACTGCATTTATATTTTTTTTCCCCTTTAAACGGGGAAAAAGTTTTTTTAATCAAAGTGACCAAAAAAAAGGGGTTTATTGGTTTTTGAAATTTTTTTAAAAAATAGCAGCTAAACAGGGGGCCTTTTACTTTGAACAAGAGTGTTAAACCAAAAAGCGCAGAAAACTGCGGAAAATAAAGGGTGGGGACAACCCTCTGTGCCCATGCGTTATTTTTAAGCCCTTACAAAAAAAGGGGTTTGTGATTACCCATACCCCGAGCCCGGGAAACTGTTCGATGCAACCCCGAATTTTAGTAAGCACCCAAACCTGTGTTGAATTGGGCGTGGTAAACCGCGGGGGGGCCCGGGCCCCGGGGTCGGACGGGGGAAAAAGCAGCGGGACTTACAAGATTAACAAGGGCTAGCCCATAAAGTAGGTTTAGCACATTTTTCCCATATTTCAAAAGGACTTGTTTTTTTGGCAAAAAACTTTAAAAATAGCTAGCAACCCGTAATTAGACAACCCCTTTTAAATACAATTAAAAAAAGAAAACCCAAAAACAGGTTTGGGGTTCCATCCCAAATTTTTTAAAAAAGTGTTTTTTAGAATTAAACTTTCTAAAAAAAAATTTTTTTACAAAATACTGGTAAAAAAAAAAAACCCCTGAATTGTACAAGGGGGTTTCAGGGCAAAATTAAACCCAAAGTAGGTTTAACAAAAGGGCATGGAATATGGGAGCACGGGCAAAAAACAAAAACAAAAGAAATTTTCCTCCAGCACATTGAGTAAAATGAGAAAAAAATGCCAAAAAAAGGGGAACCCGGGTGGGAAAAGGGCGTTAAACGACCAATTTCCAAATAAGCTCAATTGGTTCCCCCACTCATAAAGGAGGGGCAAGCGCTACCCAGGTCCCTTGGGCTTTTGTACTAAAAAAGGCTGGGGGTTTTTTACCCCACACTTCCGCTTCCGCACTCTGCTTTTTCACGACCTGTTTTGTTTTCTGTCAAACAAAGGGGATTTTTTACCGTGTTAATAGATACGGACGCCAAACCCCGGGGTTTCCCGCACCCCCGTAACTCCGGGTCTGGCAGCTGAACCAGCGTTTTTAATAGATGACAGGGTGCAAGCCGGGCTCCCACCCCCACCCACTGTAATCTGGCCCTGGCCTGCCCTCCGGGGTAACAGATGGGTCGGCAATGGCTCTCACCTTTGGGGGCAATCGGGGAAGCTTAATTTTTTCCCCCAAAAAAATCAGATTTTTAAAAAAAGGGCTCCAGGTGGCACAAATTCACAATTTAGGTAAATTTACGGGGGCGGGATCACTAGGGGGTTCGCATCATTTGACCCAGGGGAGTCTTCCTAACACTGAATAAGGATTTGGAAAAAAATAAACCATTAAATTGTTTGGGCTGAATCCCTCAAAAAGCCAGGAGGGAAAAATGTCTTCTCAACTAAAAGTTTTTGGGGGATGTTTTTGGACATTTTTATTACTTTATGGGGTGTGTGGAGAAAAAACATCTAATTTTAAAAAAAACCCTTTAAAAACTCGGGAGGGGTGTATGTTGTATGTTATCAAAACTTAAAAAAAAAGAAAAAATGATAAAAATGTAAAAACTAAAATAAAACTTCCCTAAATAAATTCTGTAAAAAAATTCATTCCCAAAAAAATTAAAAGACATCATGTAAAAAATACATGTCCCCACTTTGTGATCTGTGGGTCAAACAGGTTTAGGGGTAAAGCTGTGGACAGGAAGGTAAGTCAATGCCAGTTCAACAAAAATGGTGGTTCAAAGACCCTTTTTCCCGGGCACTTTTAAATCGGGGGTCATCAGGTTTTGGGGGAATGCGGGGCCCCGGGACGGGTATAGTCATGTCCGTTCAACAAAAAATGGGGTTTTGGACCCTTTTTTCCGGGCATTTTTTAAATTGGGGGTCATGGGGTTTGGGCTCATGCTGTGGCCCAGGCGGTATGGGCAAGCCCAGTAAAACTAAAATTGGTTGAAAGACTCCTTTTTCCGCATTTTAAATCTGGGGGACATGGGGTTTGGGGCTCATCTTGGCCGGGACGGGTTATCAATGTCCATTCAACAAAAATGGGGTGAAAGATCCTTTTTCCCGGGCATTTTCTAAAATGGGGGGGTCATGCGGGTTTTGGGGCTCATGCGTGGCCCAGACAGGGTGTCTATGTCCATTCAATAAAAGGGGTGGTTCAAAGATCCTTTTCCCAATTTTTTAATCTGTGGGTAGAAGCTTAATGGTCATACTGTGGTACAGAACAGGTATAGTCAATGTCCATTCAACAAAATGGTGGTTGAAAACTTTTTTTTCCGGGCACTTTTTAATCTGTGGGTAGACAGGTTTAAGGGGTCAACTGGGTCCAGGACAGGCATATCAATGCCCATTCACAAAATGGTGGTTAAAAGACCCTTTTTTCCGCACTTTTTAATTTTGGGGGTCAAAGGGTTTAAATGGTCATACGGGGTCCAGGCGGCATAGCAATGTCCATTTTAACTAAAAAAGGTGGTTAAAAGACCCCTTTTTCGGGCACTTTTTAATCTGGGGGTCAGATAGGTTTAAGGGTCATGCTGCGTTCCAGGACAGGGATAGTCAATGTCCAGTTCAAGTAAAATGATGGTTCAAATCATACTGCCTTCTGGCACTTTTTAATTTGTGGGTGATGCAGGTTTAAGGGTCAGGCTGTGGTGCAAGACAGGGATAGTGAATGGTGTGTGACTTTTTTCTGTGGCTTTTATAACCTAAGTGTGTTGCCTAAGATGTAGCACGTATCCATTTGACTGTTGTGGATGTTAATTCCAGCTTCTCCAGCCCTGTTTGGGTGTAATAATGAAGGTGTTGTTCCTCTCCCATAGACTTTAATGGTCATCGGCGATAATCTATTATCGACTATCGGATATCGTCTTGATAATTGCCGATATCGACTATCGACCCGATGACGATAGTCAATGTAATCGCTCATCACTAGAATTGATTAAAAGTTACATTTTAGATTTAGAGTTTGTGTTTAGTGTGCAGTGACTTCTTTTGTTGTCCAAACTCTGGCTATTCAACTTTGAGGTTTCAGTGACAGATTATTTTATTCTGTGCCCAAGTGTTAATTTATCCACTTTTTGTGGAGAATTCTGTATCAAATCCAGTGTGTGTATTTATCATATACAGACGCAATAATTAAACAGAGTTTGTTGTATTGTAAATTTTTGATCAAACAGTATGTCAGACAGAGAAGTGGGAGGCCCTTCACATGAGAGTGGCAGTGGCACAAATTTCCTGGAGCAGGCACAGGTCGGAGCACAGTAAGGGGACATCGCAACAGGGGTGATTCAGCGAAGCCAGAGCTACCGGTGCCATCTAGCGGCCATGTGTTGACCAGCAACCCAATGGTTCTTGAATGGTTGACTAGGTCATCCAATTCCTCCCAGATGACATCTGACAACCCCAGCCAAGAGTCGGTGGGTTCGTCAGACACAACCCTTAGTTGGCATAGCACAGGAGAAGGTCAGAGGCCCTTACCTGTCCTCAGCCCGCCTCTGTCCTGTTCGGTTCCCTCAGCCAGAGAACTACTATGTGGTCTGGGCTCTGCGCCACTATACAGCGAAAGAGGTGGGACAGACATCCACTGCTTCTTGCAGTAGGTGGGCAAGTAGTTTTGTGGAGAGTGTCATGGGGGTTTATGTTGTGAGCGGTCAAGTTCTGTACACTGAGACCATTGAGGAGAACAGCAGAGACGGGCAAACAGTAATTGATGAGGATGTAGCCGACTGTACTTGGGAGTCGGGTGAAGCAAGGGCTCATCATCATCGTCGGAAGAAGAGGGCAGCAGCTTGCGCGTCAGGCAGCGGCGCAGCCAGCAAGTCAGTAGTGTGGCCAGGAGTCAGCAGGGTGGCAGCAGTGCGAGGTCAGGAGCCAAACGGCCAAGGGGTAGACCACCCGCTTCGTAGGTCCCTTCCGGCCCAGAAAGTAGCGGCGCAGGGGCTCACTGAGGCAGCGGCGGTAGCAGTAAGTCAGTGCGGAGCGTTGTGGTAAAATCACCTACTCGGCGGTGTGGTAGTTTTTTGCCAAGACACCGGAAGAAGTGAATATGGCTATATGTAGAATCTGTGGGCAGAAAGTGAAGCGTGGCCAGGAACCTAACGTTGGCACCACAGCCCTGCATCAACATATGCAGCGTCACCATCCAATGGCTTGGGAGAAACGTTTCTCAGATGTGGTGGTCCATCTTGCCACAGCAACAGCAGCAGCACCCAGTGGCATGCATGCCATTTCAGGCAGTCAAGGCTCCACCACCTCTGCCGAAGGGAGCTGTTTGTCTTTCCCATCATCTACCGGTCCAGATGCTCCTGCTCCTCGCCACTCATGGCACCAGCAGTTGTTCACCGAGGCGATTGCCAAGAGACAGCAGTATTTGTCAAAGCATACTAAGGTGCAGAATCTGACCGTGCTCCTGTCCAAGTTGATGGTACTGCAGTCCCTCCCTTTCCAAGTGGTGGACTCTGCACCATTCAGAGAACTGATGGCTTGTGCCGAGCCAAGGTGGAGAGTCCCAAACCATCATTTCTTTTCGAAAAAGGCAGTATACGCCCTGCACAAATATGTAGAAGAGAAGGTGGGCCAGTTCTTGAGCCTGTCGGTGTCTTGCAAATTGCACAGCAGCGCGGACGTGTGGAGCTGTAACGCCGGTCAGGGACAGTACATGTCCTTTACGGCCCACTGGGTGAATGTGATTTCTTGTTGATCCAAGCAGACAGGAGTACTCCCCTGTGTAATTTTGATGTCAGCCAGAGGCAGCTCATGTGTGACATCTGCCGTATGCTCAGGCCCTTTGAAGGAGGCCACGTTATTGTCAGTCGCCAAAGGACTACGGATGAATAATTGTCATTCCACTGCTTTTCAGTCCTTGAACAAAAGCTGCAAAAAAAAAATCTGTCTGGGGACTGGAGACGTGGCGACTACATCTCACGGCCACATGAGTTCGTTGGGAGCTGAACTGGAGGAGGAGGACATTGGAGCACAAGCAGTGTCTGGCAAAATTATTTTTTTTTTACCCAGTTGACAGGAGAGGGGGAGCAGGAGCAGCCAGAGGAGGTAGAGGGAGATGAGGAAGACGAGGCAGATGACCCAGACACACCGTGGCAGTATACAGTGGAGATGGAGGCAGGGACCCCCTCAGAGTCACTTGCACAGATGGCCTGCTGCATGCTGATTTGCCTGGCTAGTGACAGTTGAATAGTCACCATCTGGCAGAGGGATGACTTCTGGCTCATCACCCTTTTGGACCCTCGCTACCGGTCCAAAATGGGAGCCTTTTTTTCACCTGCCGAGAGGGAGAACAAACTCAAGTACTATAGAGAAATCCTAGGTAGTCAATTGGCCGCTGCCTATCTGCGCCATCGTCCAACCTCTGGCAGGTCTGACCGGGGGGTTTCTCATCGCTCACACACCACTGCCACGGCTGCAGTACCAGCTCCATCAGCAGCAACCTGAGTGTGGAGTCGTTGATGAGCATCTTTCTTCAACCGCCTAGTGAGGAAGGTACTCACCAGCAGCAGCACCTGGAGTGACCCTAAAAACAGCAGGTGGTGGCCTATTTGGACAGCACTCTGCCACTCCATATAGAAGATCCGCTGGACTACTGGGAAGCCAAATGGATTTGTGGCTGCAAAATTGCCCGGTTTTTCACTGGAGAAGCTTCCCCTCGACCTGTGGTGGGATCAGAGGGGTGTTCGTGCAGCGGGGCCATAGTTTCCCCAAGGAGAACCGATTGTCCCCTAAAGTGGAGAGACCCCAACCCTTTTTTAAGATGAATCAGGCAGGATCGGCCAGGGTTTCCCACAACCAATCCTGTTTCTCAATTTGATAGCCATGCCATCTCACCCCCAAAATTTGAGAAATGAGTCTGTAATTCTTTGGGTACCTACCTCAGTACTATTCTGATGCTGCACCCGCCTGATCCCCACCTGCTGCCCGTGCTCCACCTACCCCCCCACCATCTTCCGGGACTGGTATTTCCACCCACCTCCCCCCTCTTCAGTAGGCATTAGTAGACTTCTTGCTGCCGGCCACCTCCTCAATCTGTCATTGTGCCACTCTCCAGCCTGAGCTGCTTGCGCCGGCACCTCCACACTGTGTCATTATTCAATCGTGGCCTATTCATGTTGCTCCCACCTCCCCAATTTTTCATTGTCCCCAATCTCTGACCCAATGCTGCTGCTGTTGTGCCACCCACTCCACACTGTGGGCATTTTGCCACCCCTGTGGCCCACTCAAGTTGCCCGCACCTCCACAATCTGCATTTATGCCACTCTGTGGCTACTCAATGTTGCTCCCCCCTCCACAATCTGTCATTATGCCACTCTGTGGCCTACTCATGTTGCTGCCACCTCCACAATCTGTCACTTGCCACTCTGTGGCCTACTCATGTTGCTGCCACCTCTACAATCTGTCATTTTCCACTCTGTGGCCTGCTCATGCAGCTGCCACCTCCACAATTTGTCATTGTTCCACACTGTGGCCTGCTCATGTTGCTGCCACCTCCACACTCTGTCATTGTGCCACTCTGTGGCCTACTCATGTTGCTGCCACCTCTACCATCTGACATTTGCCACTCTGTGGCCTGCTCATGTAGCTGCCACCTCCACAATCTGTCATTGTGCCACTCTGTAGCCTGCTCATGCTGCTGCCATCTCCACAATCTGTCATTGTGCCACTCTGTGGCCTACTTATGCTGCTGCCAACTGACCACTCTCTCACTCTTTCCTAATGCTGATTCCACCATCCACCACTCTATGACGTTGCCACTGTTTGGTTTTCCCCTTCTTTTAATCTGTCAGGAAGAATGAAAAGGACAAACACAACTGATTGTGTCTTCGGAGAAGCCGTAAGGCCAATATGAAATGGTCCTTTGTATGCATCAGAATTGTGTCTCAACACGGATCTAAAAGCGGATCCAAAGACTCCATGTGCACATCCCCTTACTCTATTTCACTATGGATATGCGGAAGGAACGCCACAGTACAGTATATGTCTGCATCCCTGCTCACAGGTATCCACAGGTGGCCAACGTCCATAGACCCTAAGAACTAATATTTGTTTAGTTCACGTGTGAACATTAGGCTCAGTCTCTCCTGCATTGGACAAAAAAACACCTGAAAATCAAATCCTAAAAACCTTAATAAAACTGAGTTTTTTGCCCCCGATGGTCAAAAGCTGTTGAAAAAAATGGCCATTTTTCGGCACCATTTTTGCTTGTCTTCAAGTCTGGTTTTTAATGTCTGCATAAATCAAGCCATTGGGTGTGACTCCGCCCTACAAAAGGGGGTGTACAAAAGGGGGTGTCATTTGCCACTCTGTGGCCTGCTCATGTAGCTGCCATCTCCACAATCTGTCATTGTGCCACTCTGTAGCCTGCTCATGCTGCTGCCATCTCCACAATCTGTCATTGTGCCACTCTGTGGCCTACTTATGCTGCTGCCAACGACCACTCTCTCACCTTCCAATGCGTTTCCACCATCCACCCTCTTTTACGTTCCCCACTTTTGGGTTTTTCCCCTTTTTTTAATCTGTCGGGAAAGAATAAAAAGGACAAAAACAACTGATTGTGTCTTCGGAGAAGCCGTAAGGCCCAAATTGACAGGCCTTGTTTTGCATAAGGTTGTCTTATGATTGGGGACCAAAATGCAGAGGGAAAACAGAACACAGAAACATCAAAAATCCCATTTACTTGTATCTCGTTTTTTGTCAACTCATGTTTTTTTTTGGGTTTAGCAATACTGATGGATTACTATGAACCACGCTCCCCGTGCAAAAATTTGGCATGGCCAATGTTCTACAACACCATACAGGCTCTCCCAGCCGGGAAAAACTGTTTTTTTTAAAAAGCAATTTTGTAAAAATTTGGGTATCCGCCGAAACGGGTTTTTTTTAGAAATTCACTCACTTTAGTCATCAATAAAACAAACCAATATCAAAAAGGGCATAGATAAATTAGGAATGATGTCTAATGGTATTAAAGGGAATCTGTATCACATTTTTTTTTTCAAATTTTTGTCAAAATTTTAGTATTTTTTTTTTTTTCATCAAATTTTTGGTTGAATTTAAAAAATGCAAAAATAATTTTAAATAATTCCCCTTTTAGCCACCCGGGGAGCAAACCCCAAAAGAAAAAAATTTGCTCGTACAAAGACATGAAATACGTCTTGCTGTAAAAAGTGGGCTGGTCTGGTGGGGACCTCACATGCCCCACCTCCCCTGTGTACATAAGGAGGGGAGGTAGATTGTAGACTCTGTCGCTTCTCCATTTTTTGGGACTGAGGACACCATACACAGCTGCTGTGTATCCATAGCTGAAAAAGGAATAGCCAGAGTGAAATTGTGATTACATTTAGGGTATATTCACACGGCGTCTTTGACTCCATGTTACATAAGCTTTTGGATATGTGTTTGGGTCCCTCTGTCAGTCCCCAAACGGACCCAATCACTTTATCTAAAAATAGCAGTGTGATTTAAAACATTGCAGTTTATTAGAAACAGGCATCAGCGTTCAGACGAGTGATCACCAATGCATGTCTCATTGTGTCTTTTGGATCCGTTCCATGAAGTGACATATCAATTCTTGGTCCAAAACACAGCAGGAGCCCTATAATAAACTATAGGGTGCGATCCTGCTGCATCCCACACGGATCCAAACACTCGGCTGCGTTTTGCATCCGAAAGACGCTGCATTTTTGGATGCACTTTTCGGACTCAACACGGATCCAAAAGCGGATCCAAAGACTCCGTGTGCACATCCCCTTACTCTATTTCACTATGGATATGCGGAAGGAATGCCACAGTATATGTCTGCATCCCTGCTCACAGGTATCCACAAGTGGCCAACGTTCATAGACCCTAAGGCTATGTTCACACGGCTTAAAATGGGCCGTATTTCGGTCCGTTATTACGTGCCGAAATGCGCAAAGTACGGGCTGAAAACGGCCCAGTCATTATGGTAATTCACAGTTCTCATAGAGAACTATGGATTACATCTCCCCTCCCCCCCCGCCCGGCGAAGCCGCCGGGCGGGGAGATAATTGACATGTCACTTTCTAGCGGCCTATACGCGCCGCTAGCAGTGATTGTCTATGGGCCGGCGAAGTGCCGGCCCCCCCGCTCACTCCCCCGCTCCCGCCCCGCCCCCCGTCACACGGTGTAATTGCGGGGCGAAAACACGCCCCGCAGTTAATCCGTGTGAACCTAGCCTCAGAAATAATATCTTTATTCACATTGAAAATTGGCTTGTCCTCCGCAGTGGACAAAAAAACACCTGAAAAAACCCC
>JAODAL010086298.1:0-10294 GCA_025379985.1 Phyllomedusa bahiana
CGCTATTTATGCAAACCAATAACTTTTTTGTTAAACACCTTAAGGAACATAATTTAGGCGGCATTTTTTTGCGGGCTGAAGTGTACTTTTTATTGCTAGCAGTTTGGGAATGGATGTGATCACTTTTTTCCATTTTTTAAGTGGGCATAAAATGGGCCCAAAAAACGCAATTTTTGGTGTTTTGGAATTTTTTTTCTTCTTACGGTGTTTCAAGCTCGGGGATGAATGATGTTTATATTTTTATAGATCAGACTTTTTTCTGATGCCGTGATACCAAATATGTGTAACTTTTTTATTATTTTATTGTTTTTATTTGTAAAAATTGGGGAAAGGGAGGTGATTAGAACCTTTTTAATACTTTTTTGTACTTTTAAAAACTTTATTTTTTTTTTTTTTTTACTTTAACATTGAGTCCCCTATGGTGCTTGACCACTAGGGGGCGCGATTGTTAATACAGTCTAATACATTGCATAAGACAATTTCATTAGACTGTCCCCAAAATGGCTGCTCCAGAAGTGGGGGCAACCACGACATGGCAGTATCGGGAGCCTTTACAAGGCTCCCCGCTGCCGTGTCCGGGTCGGATTGCCGAAGTCATGCTGCAGCGATGCGATCGCCTGAATAAACGGTGTGCGGCACTGTTTTTTTCATTCATTTTAGACGCCGGGGGCCCTCTTTGGTGTCTAATGGGTTTTTAAACAGCGCGGGGCAGGTGACCGCTGCCCGTTCGCGGGTGTAACGGGGGTTTTTAGCTGCAATCAGCCGCTAACACCCGCCGACTGTGGGGGGGGGGGAATCGCAAAGCGATCCCCCTGTAAAGCCCCTTACCGACCCTGGGACGTACTCATATATCCAGGGTTGTTAAGGGGTTAAAGAAAATATGCTTCATTCTCAACTTATCAGACCTCCCTGTTCACTGACTTAGACATTTTTAAAGGAATCCACAGAGCAGAGAAGAGACTGAGCAGAGCTGAGCAATTAGATTATAGCTACGATAGAAGTCTATGGAGACGGGAAGAAGAGGAGGATGAAGAAGCAGATAACTATCTACTATAAGGTTTACCACACACCATAAACAGAAGAAAGCTTGCACACACTCAGAAGCAGCAGCCTGGTGGATATTAGACAGCTATAAGGAGCAGTGTAAGCTGTGAATCCCCGCACTATGGTGAGTAATAACCCAAAAACACATATAAAGCCAGCACCATCTCGGTGTGTTTTTCCCGCTACTTATCCTATACCCCCTTCTCTTTTCCATAGATTTTATTGGAGCCTGTAAACCTTATCGCACAGTGATGGTTTAAAATTCCATCTCCTCTCTGCTCTATCGAATCGTTTATGAATGTCCTGACAAGGTAAGATGTGGATTGGGGAAAAGGTAAAGAGTCCGATATGTTAAAAAAATATATATTTTCACATATAAGATATGTTTTAGAGTTTTCCATTTTTGCTTGTAATATTGATCCATGGAAAGTTGATTATAATAGGGGTCATTTATAAACTTGTTTTTTAGTCATGTTTTTAGGAGTTTTTGAGGGGCGCTATCCCCATTTGACATCCTTGTACAAACCCCATCTTGACATCCTTGTACAGAATCCCTTTTGTTCTTCTGGATACTTCAAGACCTCCAGGAAAAATAGACAGTGTGTCCTGAACAACTTGAAAAGGGAAACCTTCACACACAAAGACCACAGCAATCCCCGAACCCTCCAGTTGGTGTTACTGTAAGATACCCCGCAAAAATTTCCCCTTCCCCATAAAAATGAAAGAGTATCTCAGGGTGAATTAAAAGGGGGTTTTCTCACTACACCCGTTTTATCTACCCAGTCCGTTTTTTGTTTTTCCCTTTTAATTCAGGGGCGTTTTTTGTGAATCTACAAGGCTGGGGGGCCCGGGAAAAGCCCCGGTCCCCCACTAAGCAATCCCTGCGGGAGCCTATCATGAAAGATTAAACAGGTATGTAGCTATAGCAACCGAGGAGTGAGCAGGCCCAAAACAGGAGGGGAAATCGGGGAAAAGGTAGGACACTGCAATGGACACATATTTCAAAAAGGACCCCATTTATGCAAGATCTTAACATAAAAAGCAATCCTTGTAGTGAGACAACTACTTTAAGGTGGTTGTCTCACTACAAGGATTGGTTTTTATCTTAAAGATCTTGCAAAAACAAGTCATTTTGCACTATATTTCCTATAACAGTGAGCTAACTATTCCTAGATATCCCCTCTTGTACGAGATGCATCAGCTCCTCAGGTCGCTATAGCTACAGACCTATTCAATCTCTCCTGATAGCCTGCCAGCACTGATTGCTATAGCTACAGACCTGGCTTTTACTGCAGTCTAGTAGAACCCAGTAAACACGCCCCTGAATTCAAAATCAAACCAAGAATACAGGACTGAGGTAAGATCAATCAATGTAGTGAGAAAACCCTTTTAATCCCTTACTGTCACAGCAAGTTTTGGACTACAAGACATAACCCCATTTTTCAAATATGATGTGTCACTTTATGTAGGAATAACTTTTCAATGCTTTCATTCATGTGTGTGATTTTCAGACAGTTTTTTTTCATGACACATTGTACTACTGATAATTTTTTTTTCCTATTCAAGTTTTTATTTCAGCAAATTAGAGAAACAGAATGAAACATCTCACATGTTGTTTGAGACAAAAATTGTACATAGTATGGCATAACAAAGCATCCATGTTCACTTTTTTGACAATAAACCAAGTGCTTAACCAATTTTTACCACAATTGAGGCCAGGGGGAGAAGAGAGAGTGGAGGGGGGGGGAGGGGAAGAAGAGAAAAAAAAAGAGGAGGAAGGGGGAAAGAGAGGGTGGAGGACAAGGCCTCTATAATTTATTGCAGACACACGTTTTCGGCATATGTCTAAAGATGGTGAACAAATATTTTCCAATTCTATTCAAACCAGAAAATTTGTAGCAATGGAGATTCCTCAGAGTATGGGAAAGATTACCTCATCCCCCAAGTCAGACTGTATGACCCTGAGAGAGGAGGGCCATCAGCTCCGCCCAGTGGGGAATGTCCATTTCACGTAGTTCACGCAAAATATTGTTGGCTTGATCATACAACAAAAATACAGCCTTATATATTGACTAATGTGCGAGATCTGAACATAAGGAACAAAATAACATTAAGGAAGAACTATCAGTCGGCTTGGTGACATCTTCATGTGATGGAATCAATTCTGCATCGTGCCATGGAAAGCTATCGATCAGTCAGGGTGCATGAGGGGACTAATCTATTTACAGGTATGGTAGAGATTCGTATTGCAGAAAGATATCCAATCCTCCCAGGTACAGAGGTACTGACTATACTGTGCAGGCGAAGCCGCCCTAAACTCTTCCAATCTCTGCAGAACGTGTATTTCCCTTATCCAATCTGAAATGGATGGACAAGAAGTGGAGAGCCACAGTCGAGGGATGACCGTTTTTGCTGCAAGAATCAAAAAAGTGAGGAGATGGGTCCTGAGGAGTTTAATACGCAGGGGGATATTGAAGAGAAGAATGGTGGAAGGATTATTTTGCAGTTTTATGCCAGTGATTCTATAAGTGATATCGATCACCTTAAACCAAAAGGATTGTATTACAGAGCAACCCCACCAGATGTGGGTCATGGTACCTCTTTCAGCCTTACAGCACCAGCAGACATCAGGGATGCTAGGACATATGGCATTCAATAAAGCAGGGACACGATACCATCTAGTGAGAATCTTGTAATTCAACTCATGAGCCCTGGAAGAGACAGACGACTTATGTGACAGGGGAAACAAATCAAATCAAAGTGAATAAGGGTGTTCAGTAGAGGATTGATACGAAGAGCAAGCATTTTCGCAAATATTTTTGCGTCAGTGTTAATCAGGGATATAGGACGGTAATTCTGGCATAGCGAAGGGTCGCTGCCTTCTTTTGGAATAACCACTATATGGGCCCGTAAAAAGGCAGGGTCAAAGGGGGAGTGCCGAGATGCCGCGTTAAAGGCTCCGAGAATGGGATGTGTTAACTCCTCCCGTAAGGTGTTGTAGAACAGGGCCGTATAGCCATCTGGCCCAGGGCTTTTACCGGAGGGCAAGGATGATATAGCGGTCTGGAGCCCCTCCACCGTAAATGGCTCCTCCAGAGAGGCAAGGGACTGGGCAGAAAGACGCGGGAGGGACGTTTTCTGCAGGTATGTCTGAAGGAGGGTGGCACTGGTTTGGGGGAGGGACGATTGTACAAAGATGAATAACATTTGTGGAAGGTTGATAAAATATCCTGCGTCAGGTGAGCGATTCGTCCCTCCGAGGTCTTAACGCGAGGGACAAATAAAGCCGCCCTCTTGTCCCTGAGTGCACACGCGAGGAATCTGCCAGGTTTATTGCTCCAGGTATAGAAAGAGCTGGAACAGAGCTGGCGATACCTTCTGTGTTTGCTCTCCATCAATTGGAGAATCTCGTGGTGCGTCTTGGTGAAAGCCCTCAGATCAGACTGCAACCCTGTCGATTTGTATTGCGATTCTAATGAGGTCAGCTGTGTCAAAAGGGTGGAGTTTAGCAGAGGCCTCACTCTTGAGACGTGAGCCATGCTTTATAAGTATTCCCGTAGTGTGCACTTCAGGGCCTCCCATTGTATCTGCGTAGAGGTTGAGTCAGAGCGATGCACAGAAGTGAACAAGACAATCGTTCGTTGTAAATCAGATAAACAGAAAGAATCAGATAGAAGTGACTCATTCAGCTTCCAAGCAAAAGTCGAGGGCTTATGACATGGGAGGGCAATATCGCAGTGAGCTGGGGCATGATCAAAATGGATGACAGAGCCCACCGAGGCGGCAACCACGTAACGGAGGAGGGAGTGTTGTGGGATTTTGTAATCAATACGGTTGTAAGAGTTATGGGGGAACGAGTAAAATGTATAATCCCTATGTTGCGGGTGGAGAAGTCTCCAAACATCTATTAATTGCATCTCGTGGAGCAGCCTCCTCACTTGGTTCAGAGCATGAAGGGCTGTAGACGATTGGCCTGTGGAGGTGTCTAGGATGGGGTTCAGGGCAAGATTAAAATCATTACACAAGATAATGTGACCTTGGGCAAAGCAGGTGAGGTTTTCCAGAACTTTTGTGAAGAAGGAGAGTTGCCCTGAATTGGGGGCATAAACATTCGCTAGAGTATAGATTTGACCCGCAAGCTGAATTTAACAAATAGGGCCCTAGCGTCATCATCCTTGAATGTGTCCAGAATGGTAACTGGAAATGATTTGTGAAAAAAGATGGCCACTCCTTTCACCTTAGTGGTCGGACTACTATTATGGCACCAGGCAGGGAATTATCTGTTCTGGTAAGCTTGAATATGTGGGGTGAGAAGGTGAGTCTCCTGAATGCAGACTATATGCGATTTCTGTTTGTGTAAGTTATACAGAATTTGTGAACGTTTCTCGGGGGAGTTAAATCCCTTCACGTTAAGGGAAGTTAGGCGAATGGTAGCCATTAGGAAGTAATGATGGTGTTTGTAAAGGAAGTTCCCCCGAGAATGGCGAGAGAAGCGTCACCTGAGCCAGACTGAGAAACTAGTTGACAAAAGATAACATCAAATAATCTAACAGAAACAGAGGCCTAAAGAGAGAAGGCCAAACAACTAAAAGGAGGCAGGTATATAACTGTGAAAGCCATTTGCTCAACACAAAAGGCCACTACTACATGGGGATTCAATTGTAGAAGAGGAAAAAAAAGAAAAAAAAGAAAAAGTTCTGAAAATATGTCAAGATTGTGCAAACATCTCGGGACCTAATTGCTTTTATAGAGAAGGTACTCATCTGGTCAGGAGGAGAAGAGGTGAGGGGGAAGAGGGAAAAAGAAAGAAGGAGAGAGGAGGGAGAAAGAAAAAAAAAGGGGGGGAGGGGGGAAAGGCCAGGGAAATGGAGGAGGGAAAGTAAAGGGTAGCCTGGTCCAGGCAGTACCAGAGTCTGAATGGGCACTGTTTGGGAGGACATGATACACACCAATCTAAGCGGGTCAACAAATCTATTCTAGACATTATAGAAAAGATAACCAGGTTATATCACACAAAAAGAGGGCATCACAATAACGCTACTCACGTCAAGTAGCGGAGACGACATGTCAAAAGAAATGACAGGGGTGGTGCCAGGGTAACTCTGCTGATATTGGGATAACAACCAGGGGACAGAAACTCACCTGGGAAGAGTCCAATTGGTCAGCGGTGCGATCTCAATCTGGAAGGCTGGCTGTCTGGGCTCCCCCTGCGACATTGACGACGCGGTGATTTTGACATGGTCAGCTGAGCTCGAGGGGTCTGGACGTCTTGAGGCAGAGTTCTCGAACTCATAGGCTCAACAGAGGAAATCAAGTCCCAATACGGTAGGGATATGTCAGGATGACCTAGGGAGGCAAGGAAGACCGGTAGATCATCCGGCGATCGAAAGGTAAGCAGGCCATCTTGGTGCTTTACTTGGAGGGAAAATGGGAATCCCCATCTATATGGGATATTCCTTGGTTGTAGAGCCGCCAAAAGCGGCCTGATCGCCGCTCTGAACCAAAGGGTGCGTTTTGAGAGATCTGGAAATAGTCCCAATTTACGTCCTTCGTACTCCACGTGTTGCATTATCTGAGCTTTCCGCATGATCTCTTCCTTAGTTGTATAATGGTGGACCCGGCATATTATGTCCCTTGGACGGGTGGCATCCAGACTTTGTGGGCGCAATGCCCTGTGAGCTCTATCAAATTCAATTAATGTTTCCTCTGGGCGACCTAAGATAGTGTTGAAAATTTTTGTCAAGGTGGGAATCAGATCGCTGGTTTTAACTGTTTCCGTGAGACCCCGCAGATGGATGTTATTGCGACGGTTTCGGTTCTCAAAATCATCTAGCTGCATCAACAGTTGGTGATGATGGGAACTTTGCTCAGACACAGCAGATTGCAAACTAGATAGGAGGCTAGCCGTAGATTCCTGGGTTTTCTCGAGATGCTGAACCCTGGTCTGTAGTTCTGCTACATTCGATTGGACCGGTCTCAGGTCTTGTCGCCAAGCCTGCTGCATCTCTTTAGCCATAAATTGCAGATCGGATTTAGAGGGCAGAAGTGAGAGAAGAGCACGAAGCTCTGGATGCGGTTCCAGAGCGAACAAGGATACCATTTGTCCCGGCAGGCGACTGAGGTATGGAAGGCATAATGTCACGTTTGTCTGCTGGGTGAGTGGGGCTCCCATCCCAGGTTGAAGAGCCGGGACTTGAGGCCCATGAGGCACCATCTTGCTTGTGAGATGAAATCAAGGCTGGAACTCCTTGAGGGGAACCCGACGGGGTCAAGTCAGCAGAAGGGCCCAATAAGACCAGAGAGGTTGCTGTATACCCTGGGCCAGGTTCCCTCCTCGTGCGGGGCCCACCGCTACCCCAAGCCACGTCAGATCCCTCCAAATTATCAAAGGACCAATGGACCCGCTGTGCAGGCAAGAGTGGTTCATGGGCTGGGCGGATAGAAGGCGAGTGGGTGCCACAAGGGTCATGAGTGAATGAATGCCCAGAAGGAGATCAAGAGTCTTCTACGTTAATTCCTGGGCCTGCTGTGTTTGATTGTCGTCAGGGTATATAACACCCCGTATGGTCCCCAGAAGTGCTGTGCAGTTGCATGGTCGCCAGTGAACTGGGCCTCTGAGGTGTAGATAGTTGGGCCTCTTCACTACTGCGGGTCTGTAGCGGAGCGCGTCAATCAAGCGTCTGGGTCACGTCAGCGAAACCCGAGTGCTGAGGGCCCTCGGTGGCCCAGTTAGTTGGGCTATTGAATGAACTGTTCGTACTGTCCTCCTTGGGGGCAGAAGGCACCTGATAAGGAAGAGCCATAGGCCCCCTCTGAGGCTCTGTTAGAGGCTGAGACCCCCGCTTAGGGACGTGAGCTGGTGAGGAAGGGCAAGCTCCTCCAGCTCCTGCAATGGGGCAGAAAAGTTGGATATGGTGAGTCCCGGTGGATTAGCAGGGATTCCGGGGTTGGTAGAAGTCTTCATGTTTCTTTTCTGACCTATTTTGAGTGCCCAACTTGTAAATAATCAGTGGTCCCGAGAGGAGCTCACATAAGATGTTTCTTCACAGTTGCATGGCAAGCCAAGCCCCCTCCTGATACATTTTTTTAACTGTATACTGTAATGTAAATGCTGTAAAAACAAAAAACAAAAAAACACTACAAGGATTGCAGTATTTTCTTCATCCTGCCTCCCAACAAATAGATTTAGAAGGTGATCAAAAAGTCATGTCCTCCCCCAAAATGGTGCTAATGAAAATGTCAATCCTGCAAAAAACATGCTCCTATACAACTCCGTACACAGAAAAAATTTAAAAAAAAATTATTGCTCTCAGGCTATAGCGATGCAAAAACATGTTTGCTTTTTTTTTTTTTTTTTTTTTTTTTAATAAAAGTGTTTCTTTGTTAAAACAGTAAAACATTACAATGGCATATAAATTGGGAATGTTAATCATTTGACTTGTGAAAAGGTTTACTTGTATTTATAGGACCTGAAAATTGTAAAAATCTAAAAAAAAAAAAAACACACCGGGATTGCTGTATTTTGTTACTTTGTCTCCCAAACCATGATAGAAAGGATCAAAGTGTCTTTAAAAACCCAAAGGGTCCCAAAAAAATTCTTCACCCCCCAAAAGATTTTAAAATCAGCTTCATAGCAAAAAAATTAAAAAATTAATGCGTTGGAATATGATCACCAATCTCCAAAATGCTGTATATGTCATTTTCCTATATTGTGTGTTATGTTACATCATTTGCTGGACTCAATCACCATATTCCCCTAACGCTGTTATATGTTTTTTCTATATTGTGGTTAGGAAATTCTTCGTGGATACAATCACCATCTTTTCCCCCCTAAGTGTTATATGTCATTTTTCCTTATTGTGTTTTAGGTAATCTTTGCCTGAACTCCCCAGCTCTGTTTAAATTAATTAAATGGTTTAATGTTTAAGAAAGGCAATAACCATTTGCCTTTAAAGCTTTTCCTTTCTCCTATTTTTGTAACCCCCCCCCGTTTCTGTCCCCTAAAAGAAGTGTTTTAAATCTGTGTCTAATTTTCCCAAGCTTTGGGGTCTGCAAGACCATTTGGACTCCAGCATTTTTTAAATTTCCAGCATTTTTAAAGGACAGTTTTTCAAGTGATATTGAGAATTTTGACCAATTATGGCCAAGTGGGGAGAAAGTCCTTTGTAAGTAACTGGGTTTCTAACCTACAGCTTTGCCACCCTGCTTCATTTTCAACTTGCTGCCTTTTTCCATTTTCCTACGCCCAATAGCCTCCAAAAAACTCGCCAATTAGTCCTCTTCCTTTCCTCTACCATGAGCATCCCCCTGCATTCTTACTTACTTTACCCACCCAAACCTCCCTTTCAGGGTGCTGCACAAACATCGTCTATTAAACACTGAACCCTCTGCAATCACTTTTTCATTTTCCCCGCTTCTTCTGAGGAGAATCTCTCCCCCCCAGGTTCCACCCTCCTTTACTTTTATCCCACCCCTGCCTTCCCCCCAGAAACCCCCCTGGTAATCTTTTGTAATCTTTTCCCCTTTCCCTTTAAATTGCTCTGTGGAACCCCAATTGTCTTAATGAATCATGTGTTCATGATTGTTCCCTAACTCCCAAAATTCCCAGCTTCCCCAGAAAATTGCTCCACAACAACACGCGTTCCTTGCCTCTCTCACTATGGGGGCCTACATTAAACCCACCCCCAGACCCGAGAACAGGCTGGGTGGGGGAGTTGGATATTTTTTCTCCACCTGTAGCTACCAGGTCCTTCCCCCGCACCCCCCCCTCACTTTCCCCCCCTTTTTAGGGCCCCCAAACCTTCAGATCTTTTTAACTTTTCCCCCCGAGTCGCAGTTGTATACAGACCCCTGGCTACCCCGCCCTTTCTGGTCATTTTCGCCCGGCTTCTTTTCCTTATGAAATACCCACTTCATCATGGGTGATTTCAAAATCACCATTGACAATCCAGTTCCCCTTTTGCCCCCTGTTTCTTTCACTAACCCCTTCTCTTGGCCCCCCGCAGTTCCCCGCTCCAATCACAAGGATGGGAACTCTTTGACCCCACAAATCCCAAAAATTGGGAATTTGCAAGGAACAAAGGTGACTTTTGATCACAAATTTAATATTTTCCCTAGGCAAACTTGAACTCTATCAGTTCTCATCTATTTAAAACTAAAGTAACTTTTATTTTATCAATCTTAACCCCCTATACACACTATTTAAAAACCCGATCCTACCCATCATTTAAACCCTTTTTTGCTTTGAAAG
>JAODAL010086299.1:0-10293 GCA_025379985.1 Phyllomedusa bahiana
AGAGAATTCCATCCATGAAACAACTCTCTCTCCTATCTGCTAGGGGCATCATTGAGGGAGAGATGCCTATCCTTGTGCCAAGCTATAGATGCTTACATTGTGAGATGTTCTAAAAGCCTAGTATTAGTGGCATTAATATATGTTTGCACTCCTGGCATGGGAAATTTTGTGAGACTGACAGTATGGGCACTAATATGTTTTCCACTATTGGCACTGCTATAGGGCTTAGGGCCTGTTTGCATGACCGTGCACACGACCGCGAGAGGACGGCTTTTCTCCGTGATTAGCGGAGAAAAGCCCTCACCCTTCCCATAGACATGTTCATATTTTGTCCGAAAACCGTATGTAGAATAGTTTTCGGGCGGCCGGCGGTTTGAAAAACTGCCAGGCGGAAAACCCGTGCAGTGTGGACTGCTGCACGGGTTTTCCATAGAGCCCCATGTAACACTTTGCGGCTATGTTTTCAGATGGTTTGCAAAACTGCAAACGGTCTGAAAAACTGCCCAAACCGGTGTCGTGGGGACATGGCCTTACTTCTTTGGGACTACAATGTGGCATTCTGGGTACTTTCCCCATAGGAGGTGCTTTAAGATTAAAACTATAGGCATATTCAAGAGGTTGGCTCTTCAGGCACGGCAATGTTTGTATTGTCTTGAGAGCATGACCATGGCTGCTTTGGAAGGTATGACCAGAATATTCAAATATGGAACTTAGTAACACCCAAGATAATTGTTATGAACTCCAGGTGTACCCCTTCCACTTTCTCATCTTCAATTATGACGGGGCGCCATTGTCCCCTGACAGAATTAACATGGACTATGTGGTGGTGGGCAGTTATGTACCTGAATCATAAGCAGAGTTTTCTTTTAGGTCTCTTGGAAAGTAGGGTGAGAACCCTGAAGGAAGCTGGAAGGAAGCTCATGTTCTGTGTATTTTACATTTTGGTTCATTTCATCATAAGAAGACGTTTTTCATCATTAAAATGTTTTTGGACGAATTTTCAAATTCTTAAAGCAATTTCATGCCTTTGAGTCATAGAATCGGCTTCTCATCTATGAAATATTGTTTATTTCATATTTGTACTATATATAATCAGCTCAGCAGTGGACTCGCAGAATGCAGATTCCTGGTGGGCACTTCATGCTGTCGTCACTCACTGCCCACACATGTTTTTCTACATTCTGGACGTTTCGCAGATGCAGGAGCTGCAGTCAGGAAAGGAACGGGACATTTCTTCTCAGGGTTTTTTATGTTGATGTCACCAGTCATTTCACCTTGTTTCTAAGAGACTCCAGGCAGGTGACCTAGCGCGGCTCTTGGTTTAGCAATCATTGGATTGATGACTGCTGTGAGCAATTTGTGAGCAGTGGCAGCTGCCAACAAAAATCCCTTCACTCTGTGATGATAAGAGACTGCCATAAATGAAACGATTATTGTTAAAGTGTCCACTGTCGAGAGGGGTTAAAAATAGAAAAAAAAACTTTAAAGGGGGTGTCTCACGACATTGATTCATCTTACCTCAGTCCTGTTTTCTTGGTTTCACTTTGAATTCAGGTGGCGTGTTTACTGCTTCTACTAGGAGCAGTAGAAGCCAGGTCTGTAGCTATAGCAACCAGTCCTGGCAGCTTACATGACAGAGTAAACAGGTCTATAGCTATAGCGACCTGAGGAGCTGATGCAGCCCATACAAGAGAGGATATCTAGGAATAGGTAGGACACTGTTAATGGACACATATTACAAAGTGACTTGTTTTTGCAAGATCTTTAACATAAAAAACAATCCTTGAAGTGAGACAACCCCTTTCACCTGTGAATCTCAACACCTCTACTACTACTGTTGCTTCCATCTGATGATGTCATGCTGTGATACTGCAGCCAAGCATAGGCCTCAGCAGCCACTTCCTGCATGAACGGCACATGACCACTGTGGCCACTGACTGGCTGCAGTATTATAAAAAATCGATGAAAAACGAACGTCAGCATAAAAAGGCTTCTTTATTCTGGAATCAAGAGTACAAAAAGTAGTGCAACGTTTCGGCACAAACAATAGCCTTTCTCAAGCATAATAAAAGTGCTTCTAGTGGAGAAGCACTTTTATTATGCTTGAGAAAGGCTCTGCTGCTATTTTTTTGAGCCGAAACGTTGCACTAATTTTTGTACTCCTGATTGCTGAATAAAGAAGCCTTTTTATGCTGACGTTCGTTTTTCATCGATTTTTTGGATTATTGACGGTGAAAATAGGGCTACTTCACCAGTGGACGTTCTGCTGCATGTTGGCTTTTTGGGTAATTATGTTTTAGGACTTCGGTGCTAGCCCAACTGCATTTTTGTCTTGTCCTGGCTGCAGTATTATGTCAATGATGAATGTGATGCCATCAATGGGGAGCACCAGCAGTGCTGGAACAGAGCAAGACTCAAATGTAAGGTAAATTGCATTATTTTTCTACTTAAACCCTTCCTAAGCAAGCAGACACTTTTTCTTATTATAATGGACAACCTCTTCCATGATCTAAATGACAGAAAAATTCATTAAAACAGGTTGTAATATCATCTCATTCAAAATTCTCTTCTGGTCCTAAATTGCTGCTCCACCCCACTACCCAAAAGGTCTGTGTATATACTCCTGGAAGCCGTCATGGCAATACTAGAAATACCTCTGTCAGGGTCCCTGAAGAACTTTTGTAAAAAGGGGCAAGATGGAAACTGGTAATGGGTAGAGGGTCCAGATGCTTTAACTGTATGGGGGCCTAAAATTACTTATGGAAGCCCTGCATAGAGAAGCCACAGTGGACGATGTAACCATGGAGCATGTCATCTTTATGGACAGGTTACTGAAGCTTCATAGGAGATGCTTTGCCAGTGCTCCATGTGTTTGCGGGTTGGTGGTCTGCCCCTATTCAGAAACACATTTGAAGTTCATAGAAACTGTATTCTAGTAAATCCATGCAGCTAGTATGCTTAGATTTTTTTTCCTTATGCAGAATCTAAATTTCCCAAAAATTCAGTCAATAACTAATGTTGTAGATTGAACCGTTCAATGTAGCAAGACATACATGTAGCTTAAACAGGACCTCCATGGCAATATGACCAAAGCTGAATTGTATAAACTTTAATAGCGTTAAAAGTATAACATACAAGTAGTTGCTAAAAAGCATAGAAAAATAGGCGGAATACTTATCAAAAGTCTTTAGCGTGGCACGACTTTTCATGACCGCATGAAGCTAGGAGAGGAGTAGCTGGACGCTCCGGCCATCCGCACATCCGTTTATCAAGAAGTCTTATCTTCGAAACGTCGCACGGATGTGCGGATGGCCGGAGCGTCCAGCTACTCCTCTCCTAGCTTCATGCGGTCATGAAAAGTCGTGCCACGCTAAAGACTTTTGATAAGTATTCCGCCTATTTTTCTATGCTTTTTAGCAACTACTTGTATGTTATACTTTTAACGCTATTAAAGTTTATACAATTCAACTTTGGTCATATTGCCATGGATGTCTTAATGGCGGGGATGGTAAACCCACATGGACTTGAAGCATAGGCGGCTACTTAAATACGCATAACAGGACTTTGTAACTAAAAGTGCTTAAACAGGACCTATCACTTCCAGGGAAACCTCATGAAGTAACAGGAGACTAGCATACAAGCACTTTCTCAAATATGCTTCATTAGGAAAATCAAAGCATTTCTGTCAGGGCTGGGCAGCACTCGGCTTGCAGGAAGGAAGAGTCTGCAGCAGCTAATCAGTGACCCCACCCTGATAGACAGTCTGCTGGGAGCTCTGTGAGTGACAGACTTCCAGCCACTCCGGACATGGGGCGTGTCACACCAGCCAATGGGAGGACCCGGAGGCCGCTCCAATCAGCTACAGGGGCGGTATCTGGGGATCACATTTAAACTACCTGCCAGCTGAGTGCTGCGCCTGCGATATTCTCCTGGCTGACTTATTACCTGTGCGTTGTTCGTTTGTATGCTTGCCTGTGTACCTGACCTCGGCTTGTTCTCCTGACCCCGGCTTGTCTTCTGATTTGGTACCTCACTGCCGTTTGGCTTTTGACCCCGGCTTGTTTACGTTTATCCCTCTGGTTCTGATTTGTGGCTTTGGCGTTCCCGTTTTGGTATTGACCCGGACTGTTTGACTATTCCTCCTCCTGACGGCCCCAGCACTTTAGCAGCGCAGGGACTGTCGCCCAGTTGCCGACTGCCACCTAGGGCAGCACGTCAAGCAGGCAGGGACAGTGGGCTGGGTTCCAGTCTGGGCTCACTGTACCTCCCTTGACGTGACAATTTTATATGTAATTCAGTTTTTAAAAAAGTGCTGGTCCTTTAAGACAGCTCTGAAGTTGGGCCAAGTTGGCACTTGACATCTTGATGGATCAATAGGTTAACAGCTGTATGAAAGTAACTGCTCCTGAGCTGGGAGAGTCCACTGTGAAAAGGGGAGCCAGGAAGTCTACATCATGCGCCCACTAATGAACTCTGAGCTGCTACTTCTGTGCTGGATGTTATTAAATTAGCAGCCTTGTAATGAAAATGCCTGTAAACCCTGTCACACTATATCCTCACTGTCCTGTGTCTGCTGCACTGTATGTAATGAGAGACTCAGATTACCCTGTAGAAGCAGCTTTATCCTCAGCAAACCCTGCACAGTTGGTATCTTCCAACATAAATGATTCCTGCTACATTATGAGCTCTGCTAACAAAGAGAAAATAAAAACCTGTCCCCCGTAATACTGAGGTAAACCATATAATTTGCTAATGACATGTATTGGAAAAAAGTCCTAGAATTTCATCTACTTTCATATTTTGTGTGTTTGTGTGGAGGTGATAGGTGCCCTTTAAGGCTTCTGAATCCTCTGTCTCATAAGATGCTTAAGTTCATAAGACAGTCCCTTCCAGTTTCTTCCATAATCCTTCAGTCAACTTTGGGCTGCATCCTTGTAACAATATGTTTTTATTGATCATGAACCCCTGTAACCTCTGGCATTTCATGTCCCTTCTTGCCTGAATGTCTTCTACTAATTTGTTTCTTTCTGAGTATCTTCCATGATTTATGACTTAATGGGTCCCATAACCTTTACAGCTGGGACTTTTTCTCCTATACAATGGCCGCGGGTTTCCTTCTCCGCACCTTGCTCAATCCCTATTGGTTCAAGCAATTTCCTTCAATTTCAGTCCAATTTATATGTCTGTGGTCTGTTGTTGCTATTAAGGTGGGAAGTTTTATGACTTTAAGCTGGGGGTCATTTGCCTCGGTGTTGTTTTTGTGCAGAGTAAAGTTCTGACAACATTTTCAAGGCAGATACAGTATAGATAGTTGCCATATATTATTTTTGTTTAATTTCAGGTTTACTTTCAACCTATTTCAATGTGTGCTGTTATTACAGCTAAAAATGTACTACTTAAATTCTTAAAGATGGTTTTGAGTTTGAATACAACATCTGTTGGAAAGTTTCAGAACTGTTCATTATATAACAATTAGGATTTCTTTCCACAAAACTGGACCCTTCTAAAACAATGTAACCTCTCTCATAGCTACAGACTGCATTGTGTTGTCACCCAGCCCTTTAGGATCTGTAGCATTCAGTCAGGGGCGTAACTAGAATTCATAGGGCCCCACAGCAAAATAAGATGGGCTCCACCACCTAATGTTAAAAAACTGAAACAGCAGCATAAATAGCAAAAATTAAAGGTATAAATAATATCACCAAATATTAGCGAACTCACATAGTAGTGCCAGATAGCAAAAAGCCACTAAGGGCAACATGTATGAACGGGGCTGTGCCATTATTCTGGTGTCAAAAAGCTTTAGTAGAGCTGCTCTATAGATGTATGAACAGTCACGCTCCAAACTTTGGCATGATAAGTGGCGGCGCAACACTTTTTAATGTGCCAAAAGTTTGGGGCGTTCTGGGGGCGTCACACCACATTAATAGAATTAGACACATTTTGATGCCGAACCTAGGTGCAGAACAGTTAGACCAGGTTAAAAGGGGTCTGTCTGAGCCAGACTTGTCGTATTGACACTAGACTGCGCCTGTATGTATGACAGGGCCGGGACAAGGCATTTTGGTGCCCTAGGCAACTACGGCCAATGGCACCCTCCTGCTTCCCAAAATATGGCGCCCCCTCCCAAAAAATGGTGCCCCCTGCACCAGTTCCTCTCTCCCCTCTGCACCAGTTCCTCTCTCCCTTCTGCACCAGTTCCTCGATCCTGCAGCAGTTCCTCTTTCCCCTCTGCACCAGTTCCTCTCTCCTGTACCAGTTCCTCTCTCCCCTCTGTACCAGTTCCTCTCCCCCTCTGCACCAGTTCCTCTCTCCTCCCTGCACCAGTTCCTCTCGCCCCCCTGCACCAGTTCCGCTCTCCCCTCTGCACCAGTTCCACTCTCCCCTCTGCACCAGTTCCTCTCTGATGCACCAGTTCCTCTCTCTGCACCACTTCCTCTCTCCTGCATCAGTTCCTCTCTCCTGCACCAGTTCCTCTCTCCCCTCTGCACCAGTTCCCCTCTCCTGCACCAGTTCCTGTGTCCTGCACCAGTTCCTCTCTCCCCTCTGCACCAGTTCCCCTCTCCTGCACCAGTTCCTATCTCCCCTCTGCACCAGTTCCTCTCTCCCTTCTGCACCAGTTCTTCTATCCGGCACCAGTTTCTCTCTCCACACTGCACCAGTTCTTCTCTTCCCTCTGCACCAGTTCCCCTCTCCCCTCTGTACCAGTTCCTCTCTCCCCTCTGTACCAGTTCCTCTCTCCCCCCTGCACCAGTTCCTCTCTCCCCTCTGCACTAGTTCTTCTATCCCCTCTGCACCAGTTCATCTCTCCCCTCTGACCCAGTTCCTTTCTCCCATCTGAACCAGTTCCTCTCTCTCCTCTGCACAAGTTCCTCTCTCCCCTCTGCACCAGTTCCTCTCTCCCCTCTGCACTAATTCCTCCCCAACTTACCTGTCAGGATTGCTGCCCATCTTCCTTCTTCTTCACTCAGTACTTAGGAGAGGGAACCTAAGCTCTGCCCACTCTCCCCAGCACACACTTTTCTGGCAGCTTCCTGTCATGTGACAAGAAGCTCTCAGACGAGCCCCCTTAGGTGAGGAGGGACGACCTCCCCTGCGCATTACACACTGCTGCTCCTGCTCCCTCTCTGACCCTGACCCCTCTGTTGGCTCCGGGAGAGGGAGGAGGAAGGTGAAGGTAAACTCCTGCCCCTCCTGCTCTGTGATGGTGGCAACTTCTTTGTATGGAGCCGGCTCTATACCTGCGCCCCCTACTGATAGGCAGAGGTAGGCGCCCTGAGCGATCAACTTCCTCTGCCTACCCATCGTCCCAGCCCTGATGTATGACATGCAAAAGAACAGGTTCTTACATTCTGCCGCATTCTACACTACCCTAATGCGATTTAGAACTGGCCTTTCAGTGTCAAAGTTCGTACATGTCGCCCTAAATGTACAATGTTCTTGCATCTGAGTGCCCCCCCTCCCAACCTTTAGGCCCTATAATGGCTACTATGGCTGCTGTGGCTATAGTTACGCCTATGCATAGGGGTGTCTTGTCTCCAGAATAGAATAACAAAAACAGAGAAAGCAGAAAATATAGAAAAAATTTTCCTCCATCCATCTGCAAATTATGTCACAGTCATCAGAAATATAGCTGCATACAAGAGAACAGGGATCAGCCTCCTGGAAGGCTCAGGATCTCCGCTAAGTCCTTATGGTTATTGAGGCTGAGATAATCATAAGCACATTCTAATTCTTCATCATACTGCACTGCTTATTGGATAAAATGGCTTTTTTCTGTTTAATGCAGCTACAGTCCCAGAAATTCATGAAAGCGATGCACATTATCAGTGTATTTGCGAAAGAGAAAAAGAGAATTATGTCACTCATCCTGCCAACATGAACTAAAAAGCCCCAAAACAACATCTTTTCATCACCAAGAAGACATTGCAGATTATTTCATGTCTACTCAGTGCTGTAAAATCCTGTCCTCTTTTGTTGTAAAATATGTACCCCATAAAAGAGAATCCTTGACTCTTTTAGTCAGTAAAGCCTATTCAGTGATTTGTTAGTTATATATGAATTTCAAAAAGCATGGTGACCACCAAAAGCTCCTGACTGTTGAATCTGGTTTGCTGTACAGCATTAGAGAAGTCATGAATGACATGATCAGGCACATTTATTATTTTGGAATCTAGAAAAGTTAACTGAAGACAAGAGTTTTGTTGAGGCGCCTTCATTCAGTCTTTGTGCAACAGTTTCCAAATGATCATTGTGCAAAGATCTTTCTAATTGTAGTTGTGAAACAGACACTTCTGTAACCCATAAAAATTACAAGAACCAAGCAGAGGACCCCCATTCCCATCTCTGGCAGTCCCTAAAGTGAAACCAAGGCTTCTTAGCCATTTTGGGTAGTTACAGTTGAAGTGCCATAGGTCTCAGGTGAGGCACATCCCTCTAAGATTAACTGCAGCCCCTGAGAGAGATACAATATGGCAATGTGGCCCTTGGACCAGGAAATGTTGTACAGCCGTGATTTAGACTAATTTAGACCTCAATCGATGATACAGCTAAGCTGGAGTCACAGATTATAACTGTGCACTAACAAAGCAGTGTAAGGGGATGTTAACACAACAGATTTGGGCGCGGGTTTGGCCGCAGCCAAAACCTCGTCCAAACCACACCTCAAACTCGCGTCTATCGCCGCGAGTTTCGGCGTGGTTACGGGCGTGGTTTTGGGCGCGGTTTGCAGCGAGGTTTTCTCCCATACAAATTAATAGGCAGGACTAAACCCGCGCCCCAACCCACGCCCCAACCGCACCGAAAAACACGGCAAAACCCACGCGCACACCACGCGGACACCGCGCCGAAGACTTGCTGTCAAGAATTGACAAGAGACTTCTCACACACGCGCGGCAAGGCCGCAGCACCAAAGCCGCGGCCAAACCCGCGCCATGTGAATAGCAACGCGGTTTCCGATAGGAAACCATTTAAATGAACTGGGGGCGTTTGGGGCGCCAAAACCCGCGGCCAATCCCACGACCAAATCCGCCGTGTGAACTAAGCCTAAGTGTCTTTCACACAGCACAGTTTTGGTGCAGTTGTAACTGCACTCCAATTAAGCTGCCTTTATTACCAGCAAGCTTCTTTCATTTAACTAAAGTGTTTGGAAAGTGAGCAATCAATTAGTGTGTCTGTAATCCACAAGACTTCAAACACAGTCATTGATTACTTACTTGAAACACCTTTCTGAACAATTTAGACAAGGGAAAGAAGCTTGCTGGTAATAAAGGCAGTTTAATTGGAGCGCAGCTAAAACTGCACCAAAACTGCAATGTGCGAAAGCGCCGTAAGATGCAGTCATTAATTACAGATGGCCCCTAATGAAGCAATAAAGCAGCCAAGACTGCAGATAATAAGTGGCTGATAAGTATCACATGTAGGGTAATGACTTACCGTATTTTTTTAAATCTGAGTTCCACTTTAAGGCTAGGTTCTCATGTTGTATTACTGCATACGTTTTTGGTTAATGCAGGTGGCTTTGTAATTAACTTCAGTTACTTTACACTGAAGTTCACTACAAAACCACCTGCAGTCAACAAAAATGCGTACAGTAGTGAAACGTGTGATCCCAGTTTATGGATACTTTGGCCTTTCTCAGGAGCCTAAAGAATGCTAAAATTGTAATAAAAAATACTAGACTGCAGGTATATACATAATTAACAGTTTTATGGCACATATGAGTCAAATACATGTGTAAAGGAGTGCCAATAACAATCTTAGGCCAGAACTGTTAGACTATAGCGGTAGGAACCAGGGGCGTAACTAGAGAAGCCAAGGCCCCAAAGCAAACATTTGGATGGGCCCCCCCCCCCCTTTTCCCACCTCTCTGACCACGACCCTGTACCAGGACATGCGTTAATATGTAATAATCAAGGGGCAAATACCTCACCATACATCTCACCATCATACTGCTACCAATCAAATCCCACTATACTAGACCAGCATTACCAATAACGCTATTACATAAGGACCTGATTATACCACCAGAACACGCAAATTACCACCACATAGTTACTGAATAATACCCTACACTATTACTGATCAGTCTACAAAGACCAATACTGTTAATAATAATAATAATATATAATAATATAGTGACCATTGTGGTTTTACCAGTGACAAAAGGCTCTGCAGACTGTATATTCCCTTTCCTACAGTGACCAAAATAGTGGTAGACACCAGTTACAAGGCCGCAACTGTATTAACCACCATAAGTACAAATTGTGGTAGACACCAGTTACCAGGGTCTAG
>JAODAL010086300.1:0-10293 GCA_025379985.1 Phyllomedusa bahiana
TTTTTAGGATGTGTGTATTCAGGGGTTGAGGGAACAGGCAAACCCACAAACCCGTGGAAAACATCACCTCAACCATGAAAAGTGCTGTGTGGAGCAGCATTAGGTTTAGTCACATCTCACAAAATCCAATATCGCAGCCTCTATAACACTAAAAAAACAGTAAAGGGGAACGGTTTTTTTTGGAAATACAGATGAAACCACTGTCAATGTTACCTCTCTTAGCGCCTTTTAAACCCTTCACATTTGGGGAAGGAAGTTTCCGAACAAGCTCATCTGCATTGATTTAAAAACCTGGGCAGATGGGCAGCCACTCCCCCAAGCTGTAATCTTCTCTCCCTGAAATGTGGGGCTGAACAGGTTTACCAAGAGAGGTAACACTTAAGTAGTTCCCCATCTGTATTGGGGGCCTTGACGTCGGATTGGGCTTAAAATTTTTTGAAAAAAATTTTACATAAGAACCTAAATTTTGATGTTCTAAAGTAGAAGTAATGCTTTTTCCAAAAATCCTGTTTTTTTGGACTGTATTTTAGTGCTATTTGTGCTCTGTTAATTGTATTTGTTTTTTTGCTGCCACACCAGCGTGCACCTATGTTCATTTTTTCAAAAAAAATCTTTTTGGATGTGCAGGCCAAACATTATTTTTTTAGACTATTCACTGTACCAGCCGGGGTTGTGGACCACTGAGCCACCGCAAGCGATGGGAAAAGCCACACCAGGGAACGGAGTTAAGGGAACCCGTTTTTCACCAGAGCCCCCCCAAAACGGGATGGCTTCCCTTGGGCGGAATTCCACCAGGTCGCTCCCCTGATGGACTTGCTTGCGAGGGTACCAAGGGAAATAGCGCAGTACGAACGGCAGGCAAACTCGTAGTCGGGAGGGGCGGAAGGCGGGGCAGGCAGCAAAGGTTCGTGGTGGGGAGAACGTAACCCGGGGGACTTCACAGTATAGACAACGGAACGTAAAAGGGGCTTCCTCGCTAGGTATGGGCACTATGGAATCGGCGGGGGCCAGGAAGAGGTGGGCGAATATAAAAGGGACAGGGGCAGGTTTTGAAATTAGGGCGCCGGGCCTTTAAATTTGCGGACCCGGGGCCGCGCGTGCCCCAAAGGGGCCCCCGGGGGGGGGCGCGCCCCGGGGCCGCGCAAAAGTCCGGGCCCCGGGTCGGGAGGGGGAAGATTTCAGGGAGGGGGGGCCCCACGGGACCGGCTTGTCCGCCCGGGCGGCCCGGTAAAGGGCAGGGAGTGGCCCGCAGCCCGGACCCCGGGCGCAGCGCCCTCCTGACAGTACCCCCCCCCTTAGGTCTCCCCCCCCCTTTGCCCTGAAGAAACTCGGAGTAATTTCGCCATGATGTTCCCTCCCTCCCCATTTTTTCCTCGGGACCGAACCCCTTCCCAATCAATAAGAAAGTAACGTTTCCCCCTTGTTTTTCTTCTAGCCGGTTTTCCTTTTTCCGGAAAAGACGTCCGGGGCACCCGCCCCCGGGGGGGGCGACACTCTCCAAACGTCCTGTTAAAGATGAGGGCTTTATAGAGAAACGGAAGGGGAGTTCGGAATACGCATGAGGGGGGAGCCGGAGTTGTGGGCCCCACCGGTTTGACCTTTGGATTCAAAAGGGCCCAAGGAACCGGGGCCCCCATTTTGTAGGAGGGGAACCCTTAGGCGAACATGTCTGGAGGAAAACCAGACCTTACCCCGGGTTTGAACAGGGGGGGGGTCCTCCTGTGTCTATCGCCTGGATTTTCATCCGAGCAGGGGCCCCGGACAAGGATTGCTGCGTGTTGTCCCACACCGACTTCGGGTCACGGCCCAAAGGGACCCACCGCGGAAACATCCAGACGATGCCATGGGGAGGGGGGGGCGGGATGTAATCCAAACACCACGAAAAATGGAGAAGCGCCCGAGAAGGGAGCCCAAGGAATTGTGGGCGAATTCGGCCCAGGGCAACAGCCTGCCCCAATCGTCTTGCTGGGCTGAGACAAATGACGTAGGATTCTCTAAGATCGGGTTAGTTTTTTCTCCTGCCCGTTCGACTGCGGGGGGAAAGGGGGGAGGAGAAGTCTAATTGCATTTTGGCTGAGAACAGGAGACCGCCAAAAAACGGGAGACGAATTGAACTCCGCGATCGGACACAATGTGACAGGGGCCATGCAGGGGGAAGACATTTGGGAAAGAAGAGGGTTTCCAACGGGGTGCAGAGGAAAGCCCCAGGCAAAGGTAAAAAATGCGCCACTTAGAAAACGTCGGGGATGACCCAAAGGGACAGTATTCCCCGCCGACGGCGGAAGTCCGGATAAAGTCCATGGAAATCTGGGACCATGGACGACCCGGGAAGGAAAGGGAAAGGAGCAATCCTGCTGGCTTGGGGTGCGGGGCTTTTTGCACCACACGAAGAGCACGGGGCCACAAAGTCTTTCAACCCTTGATTGGTGGGGCCACCATTTGTACCGCCCAATGAACTGCGCCGTCTTCCGGCTCCCGGGTGCCGGCTACCCAGACCATGACCCCATTCGGGTTCTTCCCCAAAAAGGGAGGGCGCACTAGGACCTACCGGAGGTCCTGCCGAAACTACGGGGAGCCACGGTGATCAGGGGTTTGGGGAGGAATGATGTGGGAGGTGGAGATCCCCCAACCCCGTCCGATGCCCGAGAAGGGAGAAAATCGGTTTTTGACGTTCTTCTGGGCTGGGCAAAAAATGGATCGGAAAATTTAAGCGCAGAAGAAGAAGAGCCCACGAGCCTGCCGGGGATTAAGGCGCGAGCCGACTAAGGTACACAAATTTCTTGTGGTAGATAGATAGTCACTGGTGCGGGCCTTCAAGAGATGACCACCCCTCAAGCCCCAATTTTAATGGCCAAACAGCTCACTCACCAATGTGAGTTCTTTCCGCAGGAGAGAATGTTCCGAGAAAACCCCATGGACCAACTTGCCCCTTAAATCCCTTGAGGAGCACCGCCCCGCCCCAGGGTGATGCGTACCCCCAAAAAAAAGGATTTCTCATCCGGACGAGACAAAATGGACCCAAAGCAAAGGCCGCCTTGCCGGGAGAAGGCATCTTCGGCCGTGGGGGCCAAAACCCTGGGTTGCCAGTTTCTTAAAAAGGGGCCCACAATGGAGCCACTAGCGTCAAAAAGGGGGGATAAAGACGGTAAAAAATTAGAAAAGCCGAGAACCGTTGAATACCCAAAGGCCTGTTGGCGAGGCCACGCAGGAGCTGATGTTGGGCGGTCCATTTGAAACCCCTTTGGGCGGAAACAATATCCCCGGGGAAAGGGGCAGGCGGGATTGGTGAAATTGGCTTTTTCCCAGTTTGGCGAAGGGGCATTCACCGAAGGCGTTTAAAGGGACCTGGGACAGGGGAACGGTGGGATCAGACGGCGAAAAAATCATATGTCGTCCGATACAACCACGCATACATAAAGAGGGCCCTGAAGATGTCGTTAACGAACCCTTGGAACACCCCGGGGGCGTTCAAAGACCGAAGGGAAACTAGGTACCGAAAAGCCATCCCCCGGGGTTGAATGCCGCTTCCACCTCGCCTTTTCGGATCCGATCAGGGATAGGGCCCCCCGTAAGTCCAGTTTGGTGAAGATCCTAGTCCCCCAAGGCGGTCGAAGAGCTCCGAGATCACGGCAGGGGGAGCGGTTTTTTTCCGTATCTTTTAACCGCGATAGTCCCATGCAGGTCGAAGTTCCTCCTTTTTTTCCCCAAAGAAGAAGCCAGCTCCAGCTGGTAAGAGGACTTGCGATAAAGCCTTTTTTGAGGTTCCCGTATGTTCTGACATGGGTTGGTCCGGACCGACAGAGGGTAACTTAAACCCCGGGGGGTTTGTGCCAGGGAACAGTCTATAGGGCAAAACGTAGGGGCCGGTGAGGTGGCAAGGAGTCTGTGTTTTTGGAGAACACTCGGGAGGTCTTGATCTTGCCGTAAAAGCAACGGCCATGGGGACAGGGGGAAGGTTTGGGACGCCCCGGGCGTGTGCGACAGCCGTGCTGGCAGCTTGTCCCCTCGTGTAACTTTGCCTCTCCAGTCCAAACCGGGGGTGGGAAATTTCAGCCGGGGAACCCAACGGGTACAGACGAAAACGGGGTAATCGTGAACACGATTCCTCGCCATGGAGTGCCCCACATGCATAGTAAAGGGTCCCTACGGTACTGGGTAGTATCGCGCAGGACCTCCCCCCCACGAAGAGATCGCCAGAGCTTAACGAGCAACGGTAGGAAGGGAACTTCGACACCAGGGGGGCATCCTAAAATTTTCCCGCGACCCGGGTCCAAGAAGGGGGAGGCTTGAAACACAGCCCCACTAGAAGAAAATTTTGCACCGGCATGGTCAGACTGGAGAGGAAATGTGCACCCCCAGGGCGCCTCTCCCCTACCCTAGTGCGAGCTTTCCCTGGCGCGGGGGAAGGGGCAGTCCCCAAATGTTTTAACTGCAATACGGGATAGGTTTTCAGTGCGGCGTGGGGACGTCTTGTACTAGAGAAAACACGGTCGCCTGATGGGCTCCCGCTGGAATGCTGAGGTGGCGGGTACCGGAGGTTTTTGGAATACCGGAGCCAAAAACCCGGGGAAACGACGAGGTCGAGCAGAGTCGCGTTCCGGCGGACTCTTTTTCTCTCCAGAAACGCACTCAAACCCCGTGGCCAGGTGGATCAATCCCGACAAGGAAGCCGGTAGACCCTGCGGCCCGGGCATCCTTTACCCGGAGAGAGGCCTTCTTGAAAGTGGCACAGAGGGGGGCCTCTTCCAGGGCAGCCCGAGGCCAAGGGCGGAATTGGAGGCGTAAATCACCCACCGAGGATTTCCTTTCGTAAATTCAGGGTGCGGTCTCCGCTGACGGGCCGGCCGGGTTCTCAAAGACCAGCGGAACTCCTTTAAGAAGGCCCCATCGCCCCCCCAAGGGTCTCCCCCTTTCCCCCGGGGGGGTTGCCCAGCCGAGCCTTCCCCCGGAGGCAACTGAGGACAAACGCCCCTTTTTGGGTTGGACGGGAAATGGTCGGCCATTAGCTCCACGTGCATCAGCCTGAGTAATAAACCCCTACATGCTTCGGGTCTCCCTCGAACTTTAGGGGAAAGGGAAAACCCGGGGCTTTGGCCCCAGGGCGGCGGAAGCAAACGGCGGTGCGGAACTGGCGGTGAAGACGGTGGAACTGCCGTTGGGGGGAGCAGTTGTTGCATCCCTGCGTCAGCTGATCCAAGTCGTGCCGCTGCGTCCTGTGGGTTTTCGGCAAAAGACGGACCCTCAGGGCTTCAGGCTGGGGAACGGAACCTTGGGGGGGATCCGGGCCCATTCCAATGTAACAGACCTGGGGTTTTGGTCCACTGAGCCACCGCAACATGGCTAAGCCACACCCGGGAACGGAGTCTAAGTGAACCCGGTTTTCACCCGAGCCCGCCGCAAAGCGGGATGGACTTTCTGCGGCGGAATTCCACCAGGTCGCTACCCTGTTGCTTGCTTTCGAAGGGAGCCAGGAATGCGCAGTACAGAATCGGCAGGAAATCGTAGTCAGGGGGGGCGGAAGGTCGGGGCAGGCAGCAAAGGTTCGGGGTCGGAATAAGGGAGGGAAGGGAACGTAAGACAACCGAACTGAAAGGGCTTCCTCGCATAGGGAGGGGATATGGGAAACGGCGAGGGCCAGGAAGAGGTGGAGCGAATAAAAAAGGGGCAGTGGCAGGGTTGCAATTATGGGCGCGCTGGCCCTTTAAATTTGCGAGGGGCCGGCGGCGCGTGCCCCAAGGAGCGGGGCGCCGCACCGGGGGCGCACACAGTCCGAGCGCGGGCAGGTGAGGAGGAAGACTTAAGGGGCGGGGGGGGCCCCCGGGAGCGGGGTTGTCCGCGTCCGTCGGCCCGTGTAAACCCGGGGAGCGAGTGCGCCTGCAGCCGGGCCCCGGGGTGCAGCGCACTCGGACATTCAATCTAACACCCAACAAAAGTCAAACATATCAACATGCTCCATTTACCCGGTTTCCCTTTTTGGGCCCATTTTAGGGTGTGCAAGCAGTAGCTCTTTTATTGTGGAAAAAATATCTCAAGTTTTCCTATATACACATATTTCCCTAAAAAAAAATAATATAATTCTTTCCATGTATGGTATTGGTTTGTACACTTTATAGTACAGCATTAGGGGCCACTTACGGCCCAGGGCATTATTAAAGCGGGGGGTCAAAAAGGCGACCCCCCATGTTGGGAAACTACAACTCCCTCATGCCCTGTTTAAAAATTTTAAAAAAATGCATGTGGGGGTTGTAGTTTCCCAAAAGTGGGGCCCCAGTTTTTAACCCCTTTATCTAAAATTTGATGATCCCGAACAATTCATTTCCCCGAGTTCACCCCGTGGCCACTAGGCCTACATGATGTCTTTTAACAAAGAGGGGAACCCTTATGGGTTTTTTTAAAAATATTAAAGAAATTTCATGATCAAATTTTTTAAAAAATCTTCATTTTTAAAATTTTAGTGATTTAAAATGTCACCTTTGTTTTGCAGTTCCGAGGGCAACTCAAACCCAAAACTAGGCCAATCAATTTGGGTGGCCTAAAATTATTAAGCAATCCAACCAAAACCTAACCCTAAATTAGGCTTTTTATGAATTTTTACAAATTTATATAACATAACACAGAATTCACGCCTCAGAGCCACTTCTGGTCCACATCCCATCTGGTTACCATAACACAGCGATTGTTGTGCTAAACGTAACTGATGCCAGAACGGAAATAACACTACACTGCAGTGGAAGAGTAAATTAACCCATACAAAACAGTTGAAAACCTTTACTGTAACCTCAATTTAGGGCTAAGGTGATGGTTAGTATTAAAATCAGAGTTTGATAAAAAAAAAAAATATTGTGTTGGGGACGTTCCGAATCTGAAATTTTTAGTTGAACTACAGACTGATTCAACTTACAGGCTTGGACTGGCCCACATGAAAGTAGGGTAAACCCCTGGTTAGTCCCCTGTGCATGGTGGGCCCCTCTCAAGAAAAAGAGGAGAAAATGAGCAGATAGAAATAGGCAGAGTGCAAGAATCATGTGCTGTATCTGCAGTCTTCTACAGAAGCTGTAGAATAGACGCCAAATATCAACTTTACTGGTGGGCCCCAAGAATCAACCATGACAGCAGGAAGAATATTAAATGAAGTCTGTCCATTCATTAAAAAAAAACAAAAGGTGGAAATCCAGACAAAATATCAGCAAGCTCTATCAGTTCTGGGGCGACAAACACCGAAGTGGAGGTGGCTCGTATGCTTAGTAATAGTGAGATCACAGATGTTCATGCAAACTCCATGCAACACGCGTTACACAGGTCTGGAAAGGTGGCTCAAAAAAAGGGCAAGAGGCCTCGACTTCAATATCATCATAAGAAGCATTGGCTTGAGTTTATAAAAAAGTACTAAAAGTGTACAGTAGAAGTTTGGAAATGGGTAATTTGAACAATGAGACAAAAGTCAATAGACTGGACTCTGATTGGTGCAAACGGGTCTGGAAGAAACAAGGGAAATGGGGATTAATGGATCGAGAAGTTGAAGGAACTGTCAAGTTTGGTGGAGGAAGCCTGATTATATGGGGTAGTTACACAGTCAAAGGCGTTGGATACTTGACCAGGATTGATGGTGGTCTCAATGCTATATGTGAGTATCCTAAAAGATGAGTTACTTTGTATACCCGAGTACTATGCGTATTAAAAGGACGACATAGTGTTCTGGTAGGACAATGACCCGAGGTATACATCAAGTTTTGAGGAAAAAAAAGTTCAATGACAATAAAGTAAAGTTGCTGTATTGGCCTCCACAGTCCCCAGAACTCAACCCAATCGAACACTTGTGGGTATAGTTGAAGAAAATGCTGTATTCGTACCCAAGTGTGTCGACCGTAATGCACCAACATTGGAAACATAAAAGAGACCTGGAATAAGATTTTGGCTGAGACTTGCTTGAATGTGATCGAGAGCATGCCTAGAAGGATTCAGGCAGTGCTGAAAGCCAAAGTTGGATTTAAAAAATACTAACAAAATAATAAAACTTGGACTTCAGATTTTTAGGACTAAAACAGTAACAATGCAGTTACATGACAAGAATCGGCATAACTAAGTAGATGCTAAGTAGTTACATGTCAAATTGATGGATGAAATAGCCAAATGATTGTCTATAAAATGATGGTAGTGTCACGTTCAAAGCTGTAATAGACGGTAAGATTTGGAAACTGTAAGTCAAAAGTTCAAAACATTGTCACCCTTTTGCTTGGCACTGTATTTGGCAGAGGGGTCAAGAGGCCTACTGCTACCTTTGCACGCTCATAGCTAATGTACATTGATGCTGCAGGAAGTCAGACTCCTATAGCCTGATAGGAAGAATTAACTGTTTTATGACAGTCTATGCCTGCTGTACTATAGGCAGATTCCGGACTGCTGTAAATGGAGGCTTCTGCCCTGTTCTATTATTAATGGCTCCTACTTACATTGAGATGTCAGAGATAGACATGTCATATACTAGTAAATGTCATTATATATCTGTATCGGTCCACTTACTAAAACAATAAGCTATTTACAGACATTTGAACAGAACATATATGAACTTTTTGATAATATTACACCACTAAAATATATCTGTTAAAGTTTCACAGATGGATTTCATGAATTTTTAAATAAAAGAGATGGTGTCGGTGTATTATTGATGACAGATGGTACACTACAGCCCTCTCTGCTGTGCAGGGAATCTTCCAGTGGATGGTATAGTTCAGTAATAATTAGTACAAGTTATGGTCCCCCAGGCTGGTCTTCCCACACTCACTGAACAGCTGGGTAGCTTTCGATTCCTATAAGGGAGTCTTGTGGCGGCTGTACCTGGTCTTTACATGCACCGCTGCACCACTCCTTGTTTATTTGGCTTTGAACAGATGGCGGTGAGATGGTGAATGCATCTTTTTCTCGCCTTCATCCCACTCCTCAAACAAATTACTGGGCAACAATAACTTCCCAGCCAATTAATATTACTTAAAAGTTCCCAATGCTAGTATTGGGGAGTGTGGATGGCAATCTCTTCCGTAACAGTCACGAAAGTGACCTAAATGAGACATGACTTACAGTTGGAGCAAAGCTGACTTCATCATTTGACACAACTCATTATAATATCTGAGGTTTCATACAGAATCACAGGTACAGGTTAATGACTTATTCATCTCTACTTTGCGATAAAAGTTAATTTAACATTTTATTTAAAATTGTACTGGAAAAATGAACTCCTGGGCTTCAATGCAGAATCTGTAATAGGAACCCATTCTATAGTTGTAATTCACTTACATTGGGAAAAGGAAACTTGGGGCCTCCTTATGTAGTGTACAGGAGCAGGTGGAGTCTGTACACTACGAATGATGAGGGTTGTAGCGATGTATCTGCAGTGTGATAGTCGTGCAATGTCTTTTTAGTTTTGTTGCTCACCTTCAGCCGAACCCTGTGCCTGTGTAAAATGCTGCAGTTTTATTAGGTGTATGTGAAATGCTTCACCAGGCTACTACTGCAAGGTGTTAAAGGGGTTTTCTCAGCACACTGTTTTACTGTCTCAATGGTAGTTTTACACTCACTCTGTCTCCTCAGGCTGTGGGTGGTTCTACAGCAGTGTTTGGCATATATTAACGTAAGTTACTCTGATAGAGCAGGAGATTGTTATCACTAACAAGATTACAAAAAAAACCAACATGTTTTTCAGTCCTCACAGCACATGTACCTTTCGTTTCCTGCATTATGATAAATTTAATAAGGTCACTCAGAGCTCAATCTTGTCAATCCGTCCATGGGGGGACATCTTTTCTGCTCTCAGCTAATCAGATAACAGACGTCTGTCTGGTATGCAGTTTACTATAGAAACCTGTGTGCACTCAGAAAGCTGCTAAAATGTCTCTGTCTGTATTTTACTTTACTTTATGACTCAAGTAAAATCTATTGACCAATGTATTTAGAACTTGTCTTATTTTAATAGTCCTTTTATGTCGAAAGCTAATCTTTGTAGTAAGAAAAAGCCCTTTAAAGTGTTAACAACTACACAGCCCTATTAGGAGAAATTACCTGGGGGATATGGGTGGGGCCATAAGGTATATAAATATCCCTAGTTCTGGTTGGTCTTGCAAATATGGATAGAGTGACCTGACTCCCTTTGTCTGTTGGTCTTGTGATATCCTAGAGACCAGCTCTTTCCTCAACTTCTAGCCTCAGATCCCATAGAATGACAAATGATAAAGATTCCTTGGAAACAGACACAGCTTGTCAGACAAGGGGCTTTTGGAATACTTTTTAAAACATAGTATA
>JAODAL010086301.1:0-10292 GCA_025379985.1 Phyllomedusa bahiana
GGCCCTCCCCCGCCCCCAGGGGGGCTCCACCCCCCTGGGAAAGCAATAAAAAGGGGGGTACTCACAACATAGATTTTTACGTCCTCAAGCCAAAAGGTCCCGGGCAGAAACGGCTTCACAGGCAAGGTCTCCCCTACCTAGCTCCAAAACGGTCCTCAGCAGCACAGCAGCACCGCAGCTCCCCCCCACCAACTTCCTGGGTGGCTGCTAGCACCAGACTTGCCCCTGACGATTTCTTGGAGTCACCACAGTTGAAAAACAACGCTTAATTAACCCCTGGATGTAAATTGCGCCAAAGAATTGAGCCACCACAAACTACTAGCTTTGTAGTTTACAATGCCGTGTTATTTACGCTACACAACAAGAGATAAAATTGTAATTAACCCTTTTGGGCTTTGAATTAGGCTACAGGAAAAATGTATATATTTTGGCGGTGAAAAAGACGGTTTCTTGGAGTCACCAAAGCTGAATAAAAACTCATAATTAAACCATGAATGTCAATTGCACAAAAGAATTGAGCCACCACAAACTACTAGCTTTGTAGAGTGTTACAATGGTGTGTTTTTTACGCTACACAACAAAAGATAAAATTGTAATTAACCTTTGCTTGTGAATTAGGCTACGGGAAAAATGTATATATTTTTTGCGGTTGAAAATGACGGTTTTTTGGGAGTCACCACAGCTGAAAAACGCTTAATTTAACCTCTGGATATAAATTGCCCAAAGAATTGAGCAGCCAAAAATGAAGTGGTATTTGTATTGAAAAAAACGCTGTTTCTTAAATGAATACAACAGGAAATGGCTTAGATCCCCCTTGGATATTCAATGTGCTGTGAGCAATAGATTTAAATGTATATGCAGCTGCATTGGACCACACTGATTTCAGATCCAATACCCAAAAAAATCAGAAATAAAAATGTTAAGAGAACAGTCTCTGAGACAAGCTGAGACACCCCCCCAAAAAATCGCTGTATAAAAATCAGTTCTCAGTAAGAGCTATCAGCCGCAGCAGCACCTTCCCTGATCAGTACAGTGAGAGCGTGTGAGCTCCCATCGTCGTGCCTGGACTTATATAGTGCGGTGACGTCACAGAATCCCGCCGTCTCTGATTGGCTTCATCTCTGCACATGTCATGCAGGCTATGCCCTTCTTCCTCCCAGAGTTCTTTGCCCCATGTAACGCCATGTGCTCGCAGCCATTTTATCAATGAAAAGCACACTTCGTTCACCCAAAGTTCGACTTCGTTCAGAACTGAAGTTTTCCTGAAATTCTAAACGAATTCCACTTCGTTAGAATCAATTTGCCCATCTCTAATTATAACCTATGGAGAAGTATTGACCCAAACAAATTCAAAGGCGGGACAGTTTCAAAATACAGTAAAAAGCAGAAAAGAGCTGATTGGTTGAGCTAGCGGGGGCTTGGCTATCCCCGCTAATCAGAGCGCTAGCTTCTTTGTCCCATTGTAGTCAATGGAGAGATCGGGGCAATGAAATCTCGGCTCTCAGCGCCGCGCGGCATGGAGTATGATTTAAAAAATCGTTTTTATTAAGTGTAAAATATTATCGAAAAAACTCAAACCTTCTATAAACATAAAACAATCAAACCCTAACAACGCGTTTGTTGCCGAGACCGGCGCAAAATCAGGAATTGCGATATAGAGAATTGCCGGGAGATACAGTAATTCAAATTCTTTAAGCTCTTCTCATTGGTCAGCAGAAACCAACCAATCAGAATAGGAGCGACAGTGAACCATTATAAGCTATGGAGAAGTATTGACCAATCAAATGAAAAGGCGGACAGTTCAAAATACAGTAAAAAAGGCAGAAAAGAGCTGACATAATATCTGTGATTTACGTTGGTGTGTACTTGAACAAGTGAACATCTCAGATATATGCCAAAATAAAACTAGGTTACTACAGAGGGAGGCGTATTGGATTGCAACAATGGATACAATTGCACCAAAGGGTTAAATGAGTCTTTGAGTCTACGTTGCTATTTGTAACTTATGCACTATATAAAATATGCTCCTATACCTTTTTCATGCCCTCTAAGCTTGAGATATTTATATTGTTTTTAACAGTAATGTTAGTATATTGTTTTTAGTATAGATAACATGAACGACAAATATACTATGGGTGGCAAAATATGTAAAAGCGTAACATTTATTGCACTATTTAGTGACAATTAAAAAATGCTCAACCAGAGCAGATACTTGCGTTGCCAAACAATTGCGCATATGGGCGAAATAGTCCTGGAAAGTCCAGCAGCAATGTTCATGTGCCACAGCACGGCATAGCGTCTCCTTCCTGGAGCTGGCTGTAGGACAGGCGGGGCTAGAGACAGAGTGTACGACGTTTCGGGAGACTCCTCCCCCTTTGTCAAGCAGTGATGTAGTATAGATAACATGACATGCACACCTGTGCAATTATGGTCAGTGAATAAAGAGGATGACGTGCCTTTACAACGCATGCTTGAGAAAGGAAGGCGTGCCTTCCGAAACGTCGCGTCATTGCATGGCGGCACTGGGCTGCAACTCAGCATGATCGGCTCCTACTAGTCTACTATGGGACTATCACTCACCTCCTAAACAGGAGAAGCTATACAGCTAAGTACTGCCACGCTTTTATATGTTTTTCATTGCCTAAGGTGTTCGTCATAGAACTATGTCTTTTATGCACTAATTTATAAAAATGAAGTAAAGTTCAATGTTTTGTCCATACAGCCTATGTGTACGTTTTTGATTGATATAGGGGAGTCTAAGCAAGGTACTCCTAACGGCTGGGACTATAACGTGTGCACTGCTAATATACGGCATTGTTTGCAATTATTGGATAAAGTATTTTTCCTTGCTAGCCGTACGTGATATATTTTTTCACCATGTCTTTTGATGAGATCAATAATCTCACTGTGAACAGGGCTGAAATGTTCATGTTCACTGAAGCCGATAGATATGCGATTTTGCAGCAAGCTGAAGCGGCTGGTCTTTCCCTACATACGAATGAAAAGGAACCTGTAACTAATTATACCAAAAAACTGGAACAGCTGATGCGCAAAGAAACCAGTTTAACACTACATGCATCGACTCTAACTGAGTATGTGAAAGCCCTAAGAATACCTAGAGGCCTGAGGAGCAATCTTCAACCTATTTTACTTAAAGAAGACCAAGAATATAGAGAAAAATGGACTGCCATATCCAACCGATATTCTTTGGATCTAATGCTCCTAACTATACGACACCTTCAGTTGGCAATGAAAAATACTAAAACAGAAATTTAGATTTGTGATAATGAATATAAATTGACTGTGGATATCAACCAATATGAAAAAACGCATAATGAATTAAACAGCAATGTGGAAAAGCTACGATCTCTACTACTACAGAATAAGTTGAAAAAATATGAAAGAGATACAAAAGACTATCAATTCAACAGAGTCTATAATTGGTCTGAAGATAGATTCAGTAAGCGACAACAACGAAAATTCACTAAGAGAAGTGACCAAACCTCTGAAATGTCAAGTATTACATCAGGCAGCGTGCGAACAAGACCCAACCTTTTTTAGAGATGTTGAGTTCACAAGACGAACCAAAAGAAAACACTCCAGTCCAGACCAGAACAGGAGGACGGGGTCGCCCTCCAGGAGCGTACAAAACGCAGAAGAAGAAGTAGAATCGTTAGCCATAAATATCTCCACACATACGTTGACAGCTGAACAAACCAAACTCCTAAACAAAGGACTGAATTATGTTCCTGTGAAACAAAATGATCTTTTTCAATTTCAAGTGGATTTCTACAAATTGTGTCGGTCAATTAGGCTTAAGATGTTCTATAATAAAGAAAATCAAGATAGTGTGGAATGTTCAAGGCTATCAAGACGTTTAAGTAAAAAAAGTCAGTTTGATCCATTGTTTGCAAACTCTATTTTTGGAAGTATTTTCTAAATTGTTAATTAATTAAGTTACTAAAAATTGGAAGAATGCACCGTACATCCATGATAACCTTTCCCCTCCTGAGGCAAGAGCACTTCAGGAATTGTCTCAAAATAAGGAGTTAATCATAAAAAAGCCGATAAAGGGGGGGCAACAGTTATCATGGACCGGAACTTTTATGTAAATAAAGCGAATGAACATCTATTAGATGCTGAAGTGTATAGAAAATTAACCTATGATCCCACCATTGAAATTAAACAAGAAATTGATACATTGTTGGAGGAAGCACTTACTTCAGACATTATTGATCTAAACACAAAGAATTTATTAACAGTAACCCATCCTCGGGTTCCTATTATCTATTTTGTACCAAAGGTGCACAAGGACCTAACGTCGCCACCATGTAGACCCATCGTGTCTGGCATGGGCTCTCTTTTAGAGCCCCTGGCAGTTTACATAGATGGTTTTCTACAGAAACATATAAAAAAAGAACTTTCTTGTCTTACTGATACTACCCAATTTCTCAAAAAAATTCAAACCGTGGAGTGTGATGACGTCACGTTCATGTGCACACTTGATATTAAGTCACTATATACAAACGTACCTTATGATTTGGGCGTACAGGCAGTCAGAGAAGCTCTAATGCATGATGTAACTTTAACCAATAGACACATAACCTTTTTGATGACGTTATTCGATTTGGTGCTGCTAAAAAACTATTTTTGATTTGGAAATGAATATTTTTTACAGATCCCAAGGCTTATCCATGGGCTCGCCTGTCGCGCCTAGTGCAGCCAATCTTTTCATGATCAGGTTTGAAATTGATCATGTACATACTTCGGAATTTTCCACACATATAAAGTTGTGGCAACGTTACGTCGATGACGTCATCTTAATGTGGACGGGGAATGAGAAACAACTAAATGATTCTCGACATCCATTGATTAAATTTAGCATAAATATTCAGAAGACTGAAATAGAATATTTGGATGTTAAAATTATTAGGGACTCAAGTAGTAATACATTCCAAACAACGCTATATCTAAACCCACAGAACGCAATAACATTCTCCATCGATCAAGTTTTCATACCCCTTCAATATTTTATGGCATACCTAAAAGCCAAATGATAAGGGCACGTCGCATTTGTTCAGATAGTGATATGTATGATTTAAAAATGCAGGAATTGGTTAACAAATTCGTGAAAAGAGGTTACAATGAGAAAAAATTGGTACAGATAGGTTTAGAAATCAAGCAAAAAAAATAGAGAAGAGTTTTCTTAAAAGGGAAAGTAACGAATAAACAACAGCCTAGATTTAATTTCATTTCCACGTATGATAAGCATTCTAACATCATAAAAAAATGCCATTAATCATAATTGGCACTTGCTACAATCTGACCCCAAGTTTGGACATCTGTTTAGGACAAAACCACGTTTCATATAAAAAACGTGGTAAAACAATAGGCAACAGCCTTATACAATCTAGACTTATGCGCCCTTAATACAGATTTCCAGACAAAAAAATCCTTCGGACTAAACGTAATGGGACACATCCTTGTCTAATTGTGCAACAACTGTTCCGCTATTATTAAAGTTCAACAATTAAACATCCACATCAGGGATATGATATACCATTAAAAGGATACTTTAGTTGCACTAGCAACAACGTAATCTACATGTTAAAATGTCCATGTAGCAAATGGTAGTATAGGACAGACCAGCCCCCCCAGTGAGAATCAGGATAGGGAACATAAAAGTGCTATTAGTAATTTTTAAAACAAATAAGATATCTCTGACTTACCTACAAAATTTGGTGAAACAACTTTAGCGAAACATTTCAATGAATAACCAACATAATATCTGTGATTTACCCTTGGTGTGTACTTGAACAAGTGAACATCTCAGATATATGCCAAAATAAAACTAGGTTATTACAGAGGGAGGCGTATTGGATTGCAACAATGGATACAACTGCACCAAAGGGGTTAAATGAGTCTTTGAGTCTACGTTGATATTTGTAACTTATGCACTATATAAAATATGCTCCTATACCTTTTTCATGTCCTCTAAGCTTGAGATATTTATATTGTTTTTAACAGTGATGTTAGTTTTAATTGTTTTTTAGTATAGATAACATGACATGCACACCTGTGCAATTATGGTCAGTGAATAAAGAGATGGACGTGCCTTTACAAACGCATGCGTGAGAAAGGAAGGCGTGCCTTCCGAAACGTCGCGTCATTGCATGGCGGCACTGGGCTGCAACTCAGCATGATCGGCTCCTACTAGTCTACTATGGGACTATCACTCACCTCCTAAACAGGAGAAGCTATACAGCTAAGTACTGCCAAACGCTTTTATATGTTTTTCATTGCCTAAGGTGTTCGTCATAGAACTATGTCTTTTATGCACCAATTTATAAAAATGAAGTAAAGTTCAATGTTTTGTCCATACAGCCTATGTGTAAGTTTTTGATTGATAAAGGGGAGTCTAAGCAAGGTACTCCTAACGGCTGGGACTATAACGTGTGCACTGCTAATATACGGCATTGTTTGCAATTATTGGCAGAATTAGACCCACCCTGGACTTGAATTACAATACCCCACAAACTGAATCAAAATGATAACGGAAGAGGAGCAGTCTCTGATAAAAGAATTGACAACCCCCCTCCCCCAAATCGCTGTTAAAAACTATTTCCTTTGTGTGAGATCTCTGCTGCTGCAGCAGCCACTTATGTCAGGGCACAACGAGAGCAGTGTGAGGAACGTGCTTATAGTGCTGTGACGTCACAAAAGCCCGCCAGTCTCTGATTGGCTTGATGTCTGCACATGTCATTTAGGCAGTTCCTTTCTTCCTCCCAGAGTTCTCTCTCCCATGTCATGGCCATGTGCTTGCGGCCATTTTAACAATACAAAACACACTTTGTTCCTGCGAATTACCCCAAACTTCTATTTTGTGCAGAATCAAAGTTTTCCTGACATTCTAAACGGTCCACTTCGTTAGAATCAATTCGACCATCTCTAGCGTTCACCTTACAGGATAAATAAGGTTATATATTTATATATCAGACTTTTTTTTATTATTTTTCTATTTTTATTTGTTTCATGGGAACAGTGTTTTGAACTTTTAATTTTTTTTATATTTTTAAAAACTGTAAAACTTTTTTTTACTTCTATTCCCCTTAGAATACATGTCTAGGGATGAGCGATTATAATCGACAAAGTTGAAATCGTCAAGATTTTTAGGTTGATCGGAAATTTCCGATCACGCGATATTTGAGATGACAATCTGCAGATAATCTGTTACTATTGCGCCATTTTCGGCGCTTCCTGTCATTTTGGCGGCCAGAAAATCAGCTTAGAGCATAGAGCAGGGTGAGCTGGGTGTGCAAAGTCATGACTGTGATGTGTATGGTTGTCATTGGCTGGAAAAATCACATGACCTAATTTTGCATAGAGCTGCATTTCCTGTTCAGTAAACCAGTGTTTCAGTGACTCTCACTAGAGCAAGACCATGCGCCATATCCGGCGCTTCCTGTCATTTTGGCGGCCAGAAAATCAGCTTAGAGCATAGAGCAGGGTGAGCTGGGTGTGCGACGTCATGACTGTGATGTGTATGGTTGTCATTGGCTGGAAAAATCACATGACCTAATTTTGCATAGAACAGCGTTTCCTGTTCAGTACCAGTGTTTCAGTGACTCTCACTAGAGCAAGACCATGCGCCATATCCGGCTCTTCCTGTCATTTTGGCGGCCAGTAATTCTTCTTAGAGCATAGAGCAGGGTGAGCTGGGTGTGCGACGTCATGACTGTGATGTGTATGGTTGTCATTGGCTGGAAAAATCACATGACCTAATTTTGCATAGAACAGCGTTTCCTGTTCAGTACCAGTGTTTCAGTGACTCTCACTAGAACAAGACCATGCGCCATATCCGGCGCTTCCTGTCATTTTGGCAGCCAGAAAATCAGCTTAGAGCATAGAGCATGGTGAGCTGGGTGTGCGACGTCATGACTGTGATGTGTATGGTTGTCATTGGCTGGAAAAATCACATGACCTAATTTTGCATAGAACAGCGTTTCCTGGTCAGTACCAGTGTTTCAGTGACTCTCACTAGAGCAAGACGTGTGCTACATCTCTCTCAATACAGCTCAGCTCAGAGACACAGTTCTTCTCTTTATTCCTACAGACAACTATGCTTTTAGCAGTGAACATTAGAATATAGGTAGATTAGAGAATTTCAGTTCTTAGTTAGTTAGACAGAGACTTTTAAAGAAGCATCTAGCGCTGTACAGCCGCGGTAGGGTGGGGCCGGACGGACAGACAGACAGACAGGCTGGCTGGCTTTGAAAAGGAGGGTGTATATTGTGCAGCCCAGACTCTGCTTCGAACCTGCATTGAAATGGCATTTTTTTACCACTTTTTGGCCAGCACACAGCCCGCATCTGAGGTGAAATTGTACCTTTTATTTTGTGCATCCCAGTTTTTTTCAAAGAGCCAACTTGTACTTAAATTTGGATACAGACATTTTCTAGTAACTGCTGGTGTATTTCTTTGGTGCAAAAACCACCTTTCTTATCCGTATAACTTTTAAATATCTGTATTTCCCTTTACTGCAGCCCAGTTTTGTTCAAAGAGCCACCTTGTACTTAAATTAGGATACAGACATTTTCTAGTAACTGCTGGTGTATTTCCTAGGTGCAAAAAACATCTTTTCTTATCCGTATAACTTTTAAATAGCTGTATTTCACTTTGGTGCAGCCCAGTTTTGTTCAAAGAGCCACCTTGTACTTACATTAGGATACAGAAATTTTGTAGTAACTGCTGGTGTATTTCATTGGTGCAAAAACCACCTTTTCTTATCCGTATAACTTTTAAATAGCTGTATTTCACTTTAGTGCAGCCCAGTTTTGTTCAAAGAGCCACCTTGTACTTACATTAGGATACAGAAATTTTCTAGTAACTGCTGGTGTATTTCATTGGTGCAAAAACCACCTTTTCTTATCCGTATAACTTTTAAATAGCTGTATTGCACTTTGGTGCAGCCAAGTTTTGTTCAAAGAGCCACCTTGTACTTACATTAGGATACAGAAATTTTCTAGTAACTGCTGGTGTATTTCATTGGTGCAAAAACCACCTTTTCTTATCCATATAACTTTTAAATAGCTGTATTTCACTTTAGTGCAGCCCAGTTTTGTTCAAAGAGCCACCTTGTACTTACATTAGGATTAGAGATGGGCGAATCAATTCTAACGAAGTGGAATTTGTTTAGAGTTTCAGGAAAACTTCGATTCTGAACGAAGTCGAAGTTTGGGGTGATTCGCGAGCACATGACGTTACATGGGGCAAAGAAGTCTGAGAGGAAGAAAGGCTTAGCCTAAATGACATGTGCAGAGATGAAGTCAATCAGAGACCTGTGGGATTCACCGTCACCGCACTATATAAGTCCGGAAACAATGCTCGCTCCTCACACTGCTCTCACTGTGCTGTGTAGGGAAGCTGCTGCTGATGATGATGATATCTCATACTAAAGAACTAACTTTGATACAGCGATTTTTTGGGGGGGGGGTGTCACAGCTTGTCTCAGAGACTGCTACTCTAACATTCTAATTTTGATTTTGTGGGGTATTGGAATTGAAGTCCAGTGTGCGTCCAATTCAGCTGCATATACAGTTTAATGCTATCTGCTCAGTTCTTGAGCACATTGAATATCCAAGGGTTATCTATGCCTATTGCTGTTGTATTCAGTTAAAGAAACAGCGTTTTTACAATCCAAATACCACTTAATTTTTGGCTGCTCATTTCTTTTGCGCAATTTAGATCCAGGGGTTAATTAAGCGTTTTTCTGCTGTTGTGGTCACAAAAAGAAACGCTGTTTTTCAACGCCAAAGAAGAAATTTTGGCTGTAGCATAATTCATATCCGAAGGTTAATTACGAGTTTTTCTGCTGTTGTGCTCTGTAAAAAACACGCCGTTTCAACACGCTACAAAGCTGGTAATTTTTGGCAGCACATTTCTTTTGCGCAATTTACATCCAAGGGTTAACTAAGTATTTTTCTGCAGTTGTTCTCAGTAAAAGAAATGTTGTTTTTCAACGCCAAAGAAGAAATTTTGGCTGTAGCATAATTCATATCCGAAGGTTAATTACGAGTTTTTCTGCTGTTGTGCTCCGTAAAATACACGCCGTTTTAACACGCTACAAAGCTGGTAATTTTTGGCAGCACATTTCTTTTGCGCAATTTACATCCAAGGGTTAACTTAAGTATTTTTCTGCAGTTGTACTCAGTAAAAGAAACGTTGTTTTTCAACGCCAAAGAAGAAATTTTGGCTGTAGCATAATTCATATCCGATGGTTAATTAAAGATTTT
>JAODAL010086302.1:0-10292 GCA_025379985.1 Phyllomedusa bahiana
AAGGGCCGAAAAAAAATGAAACTGTCGGGCCCCTTTTGGATTCGACGGAGGAAAGGCTCTGTGTCCGCATCTGTGGGCCGTTCTCCCTCCGTTTGTGGTGGGGATGATGTTTAAAAGTGTCCAATAACTTTCCCCAAAAAACGAAGGGTCACCTCACCAAAAATGCTTTAAGCTGCAAGGGCATTGTCCCGCACGACCAAATTTTTTTTGGCTTCTTCAAAACTGGCAAGGATGGTGCAAAACTTTTTAAACCTTGGCCTTTTTCCCCTCGGTGGCTCAACCCCCGAGGGTCCGCACCCCTGCTTTTCAGGCCCTGTGTCCCCTTCTACTGCGGTTTTGAAGAGGTGCAGCGGCATGAGAGCCAACCCTTAAACCCCCAGAGCATCCACCCAGCTCAACCCCGTTAGCCCGTCAAGAGAAAATAGCGGCCCTTTGGCCGTTGCCCTTTTATCCCCTGTGTCACTGGTCAGAAAAAGGAAAAATTTTGGGCCCCCGGGGAACCCGATGCAGACAAAAGCAAATTGAAATTTTAGATGACCCGTGGGTGGCAAAAGGGGAGGACGGCTTTTCTGGAAAAGAAATGCCTGCCCCCGGGGGTATGGTATTGGGGGGGAAGGGAAAGGGGCCCTGACGGGCCCGAAAACCCTCTTTTTTCCCCCAGAACAGAAAGGCCCAAAAATTCCCCAAGGGGCCCCCCAAAAACCTGGCAAATGGCCCCACAATTTAGGCTTTTTGGCTTTTGGGGAAAAGGTTTGGGTTTAAAAGTGTTTCCCCTTTTGCTTTCCCAAAAAAACCCGGTAGAACCCGAAGGGTGGCTGCAAAACTGGGCCCCAACTTCGGCTGCCAAAAAATCCCTCAAAACTGGTGGAAGGAGACGGGGTTTTGGAAAAGGGTCTCCCGGGTTGTGCTGGGGTAAATCGGGCGAAGGTGGAAAGGCCCCGGAAAAACGGAAAGGGTGATCCCTTTATATGCCCCTTTAAAAAAGTCATGGGCACTGAGGAAAAACTTGGTGGGGGGCGGAGGAGGGGGGAGACAGTGGGGGGGTGACCGTGGGTTTGGAAAAACCCGGGGAAAACGGTTAAAAGGGCCTTTTTTTTGGGCCCCCCAAAAAAGTTTCCCTCCATTTTTAAACTTTTGCATTTCCCCCCCCCCTTTGGGGATGTGACTAGACATTTGGCGGTTTTAAAAAAACCCAAGAAAACTTGCCTCTACCCGATGCTTTTTTCGGCAAAAGGGAGCATATGACAAACCCCTTTGGGGGAATCAGAGGGATGCTCGAAAAAGGCCCAGGCTTGAGAGGTCCTGGACCTTTTCGATTTGGGGATAAAAAACAAGGGGGCCGGTGTTTCGCTGATCGTGGCCCGGTGGGAATAATCTTTGGGGAAATTTGCGGAAAAAGCCCACTCCTCCCTTTTTTGAAGGGGGGAGCCAAACTGGAACCAAAATACCCCATCGTCTTTTACCCCTTTTCCAGGATGAAAAACGCTCGCAAGCAAAAAAACCCGCTGAAAAAAGCCCACGTTGGATCTGCAATGTCGTCATCATCATCATAAAAAGGGGGGTGACTTTGGCATTTTCCAGGACCTTCGGGTACAAGCAACAGCACGCAAGGGCCCCTTGCGCCGCCTGGGGTTTTTTTCCAATTGAAGGGCTTTTCCCTTTTCCTCCTCTGGGTGGGCATCAGCAATTGGGGGTCAGAGCAGACAAAATCATTCCCCTTTGGCCTCCCCGAACTTTGGGAAAAGCCTTCTGACCCCAACCGCATTTTGCATCAAAGAGGTTTCAGAAAATGGGATTATTTCCCGTGGTGGAAAAACGGTTGACAAATTTGGGGTTGGGAAACGCTTCAAAGTTGGACCGGGTGGGCCAAAAAGATTGGTGGGGTGACGACATTTTTGGCCGTGACAGGGAGGACCGGGGGGTAAGGGTACTGGGCAGGTTTTTCATTTAAAACCCGAAGAAAAGAAATTTTGACGCTGTTCGTTACTGAAAATTCCAAAAGGGTACTGACCCAAAAACGATACAGGGCCTGAAAGGTCCGGCAACCGGCGTTCCCCTGGGTTTCGTTTTTGTCCGCCAAACACGGGGAAGGGGCACCTTCTCTCGTACCTCTATTTCCTACACCCCTCTTTGCTCGCTTACCCCCCCTCATTTCGTCCTTTCTCAGAAAGATGCCCCGTAGGAAAAAGGAAAATTTATGGTTTTTTAAACAAAATAAACATCAAGTTGCCCTATCTGGGGCCAAAAATGAGATTCAAAAGAAAACACCGAGGAGAAAAATTTCGTTTTTTTTTCAGCAAAAAGACAAAACGAAAAAACAGGGTTGGGGAAAAAATTTTTTTTAAACAGAATTGGGCCTATAAAATGGCTATTTGGGAAAAAAACAAAAGGGCCCGCATTTCGTGCCCAAAACCCGCTTTTTTAAAAAATTATAAAGGATAACAAATGGGGGGTTTTTGCGCCAATTTAAATGGCACCAACATAACAAAAAAAAATTTCTAAATCCAAAAATTTTAAATAGAAGGTTGTTCTTTGAACAAAACTGGGGGGCCCCACCAAAAAAAAATAACTAATTTAAAAATTTTTTTAAAAAGGAAAAAAAAAAGGGGGTTTTTTCACCTAAAGAAATACACTTGGGAAATTTTTAAGCCAAAAATTTTTTTTAATTCAAAAATTTAAAATACAAAAAGGGGGCTCCTTTTAAAAAAACCCGGGTGGGACCCAAATGGGAAATTTCCAAAACTATTTAAAAAAGTTATATGGATAATAAAAAGTAGGTTTTTGCACCCCATGAAAATTTCACCCACAATTTCCACACCATTTTTTGGGAAACCCAAAAATAAAATACAAGCTGGGGTCTTTGGGAACCCCAAAAAAGGGGTGCGCCAAAATGAAAAAAAAAACCCATTTAAATTTTATACGGATAAAAAATGGTGGGTTTTTTCACCCGTAAAAAACACTTGCAATTACTAGCAAATTTTTGTATCCTAATAAAAAGTACAAGGTTGGGGCTTTGAACAAAAATGGGCTGTGCTAAAGGGAAAAAAAACCTGTTCAAAAATTTTTTACGGATAATAAAAAGGTTGGGTTTTTGGGACCTATGAAAAAAAACCTGCAATTACTAAAACAAATTTTCTGTAATCCCAATTTTAAGTACAAGGTGGGTCTTTGAACAAAAACGGCTGCCCCCCAAAGGGGAAAAAAAACCTTTATTTTTAAAAAATTTAAACGGAAAAATAAAAAAGGGGGGTTTTGGGAACAATGGGAAAAAACAAAGCAAATTTACAAAGAAAATTTCCCTTTAAACCTAATAAAAAATACAAAAAGGGGGGGTCTTTGAAAAAAAAAAAATTTCCCGGCCCAAAGGAAAAAAAACTTATTTTAAAAATTTTTTACGGATTTAAAAGGGGGGTTTTGCAACAATTGAAAAACAAAAACAAAGTTAAATAAAAAAATTTTTGGTTTTCCTAAAATAAGTACAAAAAAGGGGGGTTCCCTTTTAACCCAAAAATGGGGTGCCCCCAAAACAAAAAGGGACTAAATTTAACCTCAAAATGCAGGTTTTGGGTGAAACCAAAAACTGGGGTTAAAAAAAAAGCCATTTCAATGCAAGGGGCAAAGCAGAATTTGGGTGCCCCAATATAAAACTTTTCCCTTTCAAAAAGCCTTGCCTTCCTGTGTTCCCCCCCACCCCTATCCCTCCCCCCCCCCACCCCCTTGGCGGCCCGTACAAGCACTAGAAACTTCTTTTAAAAAATCCCCTTCTAACTAACTAAAACCTTAAATTCTTTTAAAACTACCCCTTTTTTCTAATGTTCCCCAGTAAAAAGCATAGTTTGTCCCGTAAAAAAATAAAAAAAAACCGTGTCTCTGAGCTGAGCTGTATTGAAAGAGTCTAGCACCAAAGTCCTTGGGTTTTTAATGAGAAAACACTGACACAATGATGAAAAAACAGGAAACGCTGGTTTTAAAGCAAAACGGGGGGAAAGGGTCATGTTTATTTTTCCAGCCAAACACAAAACCCAAAACATCACAGGGCTTTACATCGCAACCCAGCTTACCTGTTTTATGCTTAAGCGATTTTTCTGGCCGCCAAAATGAAGGAACGGCAAAAAAGGCGCGATAGGGAATAGATTATGCCCCAATTTTTCACCTAAAATATGCCTGATCTGAAATTTCCGGGTCCCCAACCCAAAAAAAAACCCTCCCATTTTAATTTTTTTTCGATTAAAAAACGCCTCCAAAAAAAACCCCAACTCATCATTTCCCAAAAAAATCTAGCATATAGTGGAAAAAACTTTTTACATCTATTATCAAATATTATAAACGAACTAATTTAACTATTTTCTAAAGGTTTTTGGGTTTACAAATAGGGAAAGGGCCCAAGGCCCATCTTACGGGACTTTATTTCTCCAAGCATGATAAGTGATAGCTTTGTAGGAATAATTGGCTACGGTAAAAATTTAAATTAACGATGTAGTTTACCACATTGGGGTTCATGTTATAAAAAAATTCCAAAAACTAGCCCAAAAACTTTTTAAATTTAAAATTGAAAAAATTGCAACTTAAAAAAAAGGATATAAAAAAATTGTTTTAACTGTGAAATCCCAAAAAAAAAAATTAAAAAAAGTAAAAATTGCCAATCAAAAGGGGATTAATGTCATATATAAAGGGTGGGACGAGCCAAAAGATTAAAAAAACCCGATTTCCATGCTTTTCAAAACCAGATTTTTAAAAAAACCTTCGCAAAGAAAAAGAAACCTTTTGGGATAAAACAAACCCAAAAAAGATAAATTTTTGCCAAAACCCGATTATTAAATTTTTTGGGGGGACTCGAAATTTCAAACTTGTTTAAAAAAGGGGAAATTTGCCAATTTTAAAGAGTTGTAAACCCTTAAAAAAGATTAGCTTTAAAAATGTAGGGGCAGTAATTTTTAAAACTTTTCCAAATTTTAGGGACCACATTTCGAAATGCTGGCCCGCTTGGTACAGAAATGGTTATTCTAATAAACAAAGGGGACTAATTAAGGGTTTTTTACTTTAGAAAAGTGGTTCAGGGGTTCATAGATAAGATCTCCCCGTTCCATGTCCAGGCATTTAGAAAAGCTGCCCAATTTCAAGCTGATATGCTAAAACCCCTGCTATAAAACCACCCCAAAACCCCGAACAGAAAAAGACAGAATCATGAATTTAAAGCTGTTTGTGGGTCTTTAAAAAAGCATGGTGAGGCAACCCTCCCGAAAGCTTTAAAACCCAGTCTTTCCCTTTAGGTCTTAATCATAAAAATTTATCTAATTTTTTGCTCTAATTTGTTTTTTTTTAAGGGTTTTTTTTTTACAGTAATTTTTTTATTTTTGTTGCTTGAAGCCCAAAACCCCCCAAAAAGGGAAAAAAAATTTTAAACCCTCTGGCGGTTTTATTCAAGCTAGCTTTTATTAAAAAGTTTTTTTATAAAATGAAAAGCATACACAAAATTCTCCCTTTGGGATTTTGTACTGTGCAGATTTCTTCTTCATTGGGTTTTTAAAAATTTACTAAATAAAGTATTTTGGGTTTTTAGGGGTCGGGGTGCTTTTGGGTTTAAATTTGGGCGGGCTAAATTAAAAATATTTGAGAGAAGTTTTTGGGGCCCCTTGTATAAATTTAAAGTTGTAAGGGAAGGGTTTCAGACCCAAAAACATTTTTTGAAAAAAATCAATGGGACTCCCAAATGTTTTCATTGTAAATTTTTAAAAGTTTGTAATTTCCAAAAAGTTTTTATTGAAGGGGAATAAAGGGAAAATGTGAAATTTATGACGTTTCGGTTTTTTATAAGGGCCTTTAAAACAAGCAAAAACACCTTTATCTCATTTTACTCCCCCAAAAAATTAAACTCCCCTCCGGGTTTTAAAGTTTATAGTCCAGGAAAGTCCCTTGCAGAGGGAGAAAAAATTTAAGAGTGAGCTAATAAGGAGTGACTAATAAGATTAATGTTTTTATACAGGAATAAACACTGTTCAAAAAATTTTTTTCTTTTATAAAAGAATATTTGGGGAGGGGAATAAAACCCAAACTTTAAATTGCCAACCTGAAAAGGGCCCGGGAATCCTTTATGTAAATATTAAAAAATTTAAAAAAAAAAAAAAAGTAAAAATTTGGTTTGGGGAAATTTGCGTTGAGCGATTGCGTTGGCCAAATCGCCAAAAAATCGAAAAAGGAAAAGTTTTATTAAATGAAAAAAATCGAAAATTTATGAGCTGATGGGGCCATTAAAGTCTATGGGGAGAGCAACAAAAAACCTTTATTCTTACAAACCCAAAAAAGGGTTTGGGGGAAGGGAATTAACATCCCCAACAGTCAAAAGGATACGTGCTACATCTTTTTTGCACGTAGGTTTTTAAAAAACCACGGAAAAAAAAAAACACACCCCCATTCACTATTTCCCCGTCTTTGGGACCACAGCATGACCCTTAAACCTTTCATCACCCCCAAATTAAAAAGGGGGGGGAGGGGGGGGAAAAAAGGAAATTTTTAACCATCATTTTACTTTAATGGACATTTAATTACCTTCCTGGGCCACAAACAAGAGCCCCAAAACCCGCATGACCCCCGATTTAAAAAGTGCCCCGCAAAAAGAGTCTTTCCCAAACCCCCAATTTTTGTTGAAAAATGGGCATTGACTATACCTGCCCCGGGGCCACAGCATGCAGCCCCCAAACCCCGCCCGGATCCCCCCATTTTTTAAAAAATGCCGGGAAAAGGAGTCCTTTTTAACCACCATTTTAGTTTTTTCCCCCTGGACATTGACTATATCCCGTCCTGTTAAACCGCAGAAATGACCATTAAACCTGTCTGACCCCCCAAAAAAATCAAAAATGCCGGGGAAAAAAGGGGTCTTTTTTAAACCCCCTTTTAGTTTCACTGGACATTGACTAAACCTGTCCCCGGGCCACAGCAAGAGCCCCAAACCTGCATGACCCCCAAAATTTAAAAAAGTGCCGGAAAAAAGGGGTTTTCAACCACCATTTTAAATTTCAATGGACATTGAAATACACCTGTCCCGGGCCCCCAGCATAAGCCCCCAAAAATGCATACCCCCAAAATTTAAAAAAATGTCGGAAAAAGGAGTCTTCAACCACCATTTTAGTTTCACTGGTAAATTGACTTTTAAAATTCCTGGGCCACAGCATGGCCCAAACCAAATTTTGGGCCCCCCGATTCAAAAGGCCCAAAAAAAAAGGGGTCCTTTTAACCACCAAAATTTTTTTGAACTTTGGGCATTGACTATTAAACCGTCCTGGGGCCCAACCCGCTGAACCCCCAAAAAACCCGCCCTACCCCCAAAAATTGAAAAGTGCCGGGAAAAAAGGAGTCTTTCCCCAAACCCCCATTTTTGTTTTCACGGAAAAATTGACTATATCTGTCCTTAACCGCAGAAATTGGACCCTTTTAAAACCGTTGCCCACAATTCAAAAGTGCCGGGGAAAAGGATCTTTCAACCACCATTTTAGTTTCACTTTGGGCATTGCCCCATAAACCCGGGACGGGGGCCAAAGCATGAAGCCCAAAACCTGCAAAGGGGCCCCCCGATTAAAAAATGCCCAGAAAAGAGTCCCTTTCAAAACCCCCAAATTTTTGTTGAACTGGGGCATTGGGGCTATACCTTCCCGGGCCACAGGGGATAACCCCCAAAACCCTGATGAACCCCCCGATTTAAAATTTCCCCCGGGAAAAAAGGGGTCTTTCCCAAACCCCCATTTTAGTTGAACTGAAAATTGGGCTATACATGTCCCCCGGGCCACAAACAAGGGGCCCCCAAAACCCGCATGAAACCCCCCTTTAAAAAAATGCCGGAAAAAAGGAGTCTTTCAACCACCCTTTTAGTTGAACTGGACATTTTATTTTTACATTCCTTGGGGCCCCAGCATTAGCCCCCCAAAACCCGCATTGGGGGGCCCCCCCCCCCCATTTAAAAAGTGCCCCGAAAAAAAAGGGGGCTTTTTAACCACCATTTTAGTTTTTACTGGACATTTCCCATCCCTTTTCCGCACTCCGAAAGATTTCAGACCAAAATTTAGCTTTTATTGGAAAAAACTGGTGGGTTTAAAGCTCCTGTTTTCCCCCCAGGGGGCCCTTTTTTCCCTTTGGGAAATTTTTTTTCTTATTTTACTCAACGTGGGGGGAGGAAATTGTCTCGTTTCTTTGTTTTCTGTTTTTGTGCTCCCCTACTCCCGTCCCTTTAATAACCTAAAACTGGTCAAGTTTTCCCCCGTACCTCCCCTTGACAAATTTAAGGAATTTTTTTTAAAGCTAATTTTTTACATGCAAGTTTTGTTTTTTCAGTTTTAATTTCCAAAAACACATTTTAAAATTTGGAAGGAAAACCCACCCTGTCTTTGTTTCTCTTTTTTTAAAATTTATTAAAAATTTGGGGTTTTCTCAATTTCGGGATTTATAGCTATGGGTTTAAAGACTTGCAAAAAAAGTCATTTTTGCCCAAAAGTGTCCTTAAACAATTTTCCAAACCCTTTTTTGTTTCTGACAGCCCCCAAACCCCTTTTAGCCACTCTTTACAAATTTTGAAGAACAAATGTCTGTTAAAAAACAACATTTTTTTATAATAGGGACTGTAGTAAAATTTCTTTTCATTTCAAAGCCCTTTACCCCCAAAAAATTATTTAAAAAAGACTTCCAACCACTGTTAAAAATTTTTTAGGGGGGAAAAGCCAATTTGAAAACCACCCTTTTTGTTCAAAGGACCAAAGAAAAATTGCTGATCTCACAGCTACATGACCCCAAAAAATTATAAATATGATTTCTCAGCCACTTTTAAAAAATTGGTGAGGGAAAATCCACTTAAAAGCCACATTTCTGTTCCAAAGGACCAAAATTATGCTGTATCTCCAGCAACTACCTAAAAACCTTGAAATGCAAAAAATTTCTAAGGAAAAGTGAGTAAAGGAAATACGTGTTGCAAAAACCCTTGCTGCCCTTTTACACTCCTCACAGCAAAACCAGAAAAAATAACTTTGGGAAAAGAGAAAAAAATTGCGTAAGAAATGATTTTTTTAAAAAAAACATTTTCAGAGGACCATTTTGTTTGAAGAGGAATGTGAAGTAACCGGCAACTAATCGGTGACCTCGGCTTTGGGGGGCCACAAATCATCAAGATCCATGCCTGATTCATCTTGATGAAATCAAATGATCCACATTTCGGGGAAAGCGATGCTTTTGTCTGTAATGATCCTCCAGCTTGCGAAGGCCCACTCAGATATGACGGGCTGCTGGGCAGGCAACACCCTGGGGCTGACGACCAGTGGGGCCCAAATTTGTCCATTTTGGATTCCCGAATCTATTGGGTCCGGAACACATACAAAAACATCGGTGTTGACCTAAAAAAGTCGTGCACCTGATTTTAAGGGGTCTCTTGTTTTTGGATGTGTGCCCTGCATTGCATCGTTGGGAGGTGGTAAAAAGATTGCCAGAGGTCACCCTGAGGCTCTGCCACCTTGCCTGTGCGCCGCTATGCCTACTTGGCACTCTACTGCTGTCACATCGTGATGTTGTTCCCCCCGTGAAATTTGGGACGGGAAGCAACGCAAAAGATGTCTCCCGTTGATCAATCGCAAGGGCTCCCTTTCCCTGCATTTTAAAATCTCATTTGGATGGGTGGAAGGGAAAATGCTGAGTTTTTTGTTTTTTACCGGGGGTCCGGAGGGGGGCCCCCCAGTAAAATGTTGTTTCCCTTTTTATGGCCTTAATGCAGGATCATGTTGGAGGGAAAAAGGACATCCAAGCATCTTGGAGAGAGGAGCCTTGATTTCCCCAACCCTGGGTTGAGGGCCACAAACTGATCTTCCTATCTTCCTCTCCGCCCAAATTCGCCCAACCTCTTTCCCAAAGGGAGGAGTCGGTAACACGGGGTTTGGAAAACCTCCCCCCCCTCCCCTGCCCCCGGACAGCTTCAACACAGCCCGACTTTCCTGAGATGATGACCCTGAGAGGGGTGATGCCCACCTTGCACTACTTGGACCCGAACCAGGGTAATGAAGACCGATGAAAAATTTTGAAAAAGTCGGGGGCCTTGGGATTTGAAGGGGGGGAGGCCCGTGTCCGCATCTTTCCCCCTCTCCCCTCCTCGCTGGGGGGACTGTTGTTTTTAGAGTGTCCCAGATCGTTCCAAACTAAGATCACCACAATGCCATCTGGACAAGGGCATTGTCCTCATGACCATTTTGGGGGGCTTCTTCAAAACTGGGAAGGATTGCAGGCTCTTTTACCTCCCCTCCACTCCGGTGGGGTCAACACCCCGA
>JAODAL010086303.1:0-10291 GCA_025379985.1 Phyllomedusa bahiana
TTATATTTGTATTTAATAAAGTTATATTGGAAAAAGGGTTGTCCCCCGGTTTTAAAAACAAGTTTTACACCGCCTTAAATTTTTTTTTCTTGGGTTGTGTTTAGGGGGCTTTCACACAAGCAGTTTTTTGCAGAAAATTACACATTAACCTTTTGTCCTTCTTCAAAAAACTGCATCCAAAAACGCACCCAAAAACGCTTTTTTGTGAAATTACCCTATAGGTTTTTTTAAAAAATTTTTTAACTTTCGAATTCGAAAAACAAGGGGAAATTTTGAAAACAAGGGTATTGTAAATTGGGGCTGGGGGGGCTTTGTTCCCGGGGGGCTTTTTTCCCAGTCCCGGGCCCCCCCCTTTGGGGGATATCAAATGTGTTTTGAAAAATGGTTGAATTTTCCCGTCAAAACAAAATAATTTAAAAAAATAAGGGGGACAGCTCCTTTAAACAAACCCCTTTTTCTGCTTTCGGTAGTCCTTTAATTTTAAAACAAGGCAGAAAAGATCACTGGGAAAAACCATAAATCCTACTGTTGACACAAAAAACGAAAACCTTCCTTTTTTTTCCCCCTTTTGAAAAACATTCTTACTAAAAGAATGAAATGAAAAACCAAAATAAAAAATTTCGCACATTTCCAAAAATTTAAAAAATTTTTTTTTCCCCTTTTAAATTTAAAAAAAAAATCTCATTCCCTAACGGCCTTAGTTGGTCCGGGTTTTTTTAAAAGTGCATTAAAAAGAAAACACATCAATACACAAAAAATAATGTAAGGGGGGGGGGCAAATAATTTAAATTTATTTCTGGGCCCCATCATTTAAAAATCAATGCACCCAATTTTTTGTAAAAAACTTGTTTTTATAGAGGCGGGTGGGGAGGGGCCATTTTAAAATTTAAAAGTTCTGAAAATAAAATTTTAACAAAAACCACCAAAAAATTGGGGGGGCCCTTCTAAAGAAAATTTCTGAAGAAATTTTAGATAATTAAACGTTTTGGCAGTTTTGTTACTTTTAAGTTTATTTGGGAAATGGGCTCAAAAAATTTTTCTCTAAAGCAATTTTTTTCCCCAAGGGGGGGGGGCAAAAACACATCTATTTTTGGGAAGGGGACACAACTTGGGTTTTTTTCACATTTAAAATTTAGTACACAATCTTAAAAACGGGAGGGACTTTTTGATTTTTAAAATAATTTGAAAAACCCCCCATACACAACTAATGAAAATGAGTCCAGGATTTTCTTTAAAAAAAGATCTACCCAAAAAAAAGGGTAAACTTCCCCACAGCGATTTTCGGGCATTTCTTCGCAAGTAAAATTTCACCCAAAATATGCAAATAAAAAGAATTTACCATAAAATCACAAATTTAAAAAAAGGGAAAAGGGAACTTCTTTTATGGCGTACATTAAGCAAACCAGAAATATACAATACGAGCAGAGAACGCCCCTGTTGGAAAATACAAGCTGACCAGTGCAAAACTTTTTTAACAGTGCTAATGAAGGTTTTAATTTCGTCCGGGTTGGAAACCCCAAGAAAAAATAAACCCCGGGAAAACAAGTCTTTTGTAAGAATTCTTTAATATTTTTTTGAATAAAGCTGTTTTTTGAAATATCTGTCGGTATACTGTGGGAAAAAAAAATACCCCTTTTTTTTGGGTACCTCAATGGACCCTCAGCCAACCCCCTAGAACCCAGAAGCCAAAAAAGGGCCCCATTTTTCAGAAACAAAAAAACACGGGGCCAGCTCCCCCGTTTAGTAAAATTTTTGCCCGAGGGGCCCGGAGTAAACAAACGGGGTTTCGATTGAAGGAAAAATCATTAGGGAAAAGAAATGGTTTACACCAAAAGAAATAAACAAAATTCACAAATTTTTATTGTTTGATCCATTTAAAAATTTTCCCCACCGTCAAAACAGCTGATGCCTTGGTTTTAAAGACACTTACTATGTTTACATGGCTTGAAAAGGGATTATCCGCCCCGTATTTTGCCCCGTACACCCCAAAAAACGGGCGAGAAACATCCCATTTAAAAATTTCGGGGAAAACCACAGTTCACAAGAGAAATGGATGGGTTTTAGGGGTACACCGCAAGACACGCTTTTCCAAATTGAACCTGATTTCCGGCATGAAGAAATTGGGCATCAGACACAGAGCTGATAAAGTTCCTCCTCATTTTGAAAACAGACCCAAAGAAAAGGACCCTTAATTAAAAATACAAGGGTTTTTTAACAAATTTGGTTTCGGGCGGGGCTAATTTCCCTTTTGGGTTTCTTGCAGTCTTCGGGGGAAATGGGGCACTAGTTGATTGGTTCCCCCCGAAATGGCATGGTTTCCCCCAAAGGCCAAAGCTGGCCCCTGGTGGGGAGAGGCAGGAACAGGCCCCATCTTTGGAAAACCCTCTGCTGTTAAACTAAGCTTGAAAATTTTGGAAAAAAAGTTTTTGCACCACAAACTCTTTAAACAAAACCTTAAAAAATAAAAGGGTTTCCCTTAAACCAATCCCCCCTAAAACATTAAAACACTCTGCCCCTTTTTTTCAAAATTTTTTTTCCCCCCAAACCCAAAATCTCCTTGCCTGCCAAAGTTTGGGCGGAAAAGGGTTTGTGGAGGCTTCACCATTTTTGAGTTTACCCACTCCTAGTAAAGTTACCCCCCTTTTGTATTTGGGGGGTTTTCCCACCCGACGGGCCCATACTTTTTTCCCTTCTAATAAAACCTGGACCCCAATCTGGCCCTTCCCCCTTTTTAAATTTCATTGTTGCAAAAGTGCAGAAAAAAACCCTTGGCCACTTTTTAAGGCTGAAAAAAAAAATGAAAAAATAAACTAAAAAAAATTCTTGTGTAAAAATCCTTTTAAAAGTCTGTAAATTTATATTTTCAAAGACTGAAAAAAACCAAGAACAATAGGATTTTGGGGGAAGGATTTGCAGACACCCAACCCCAAAGGGCGGTAAAAAACCGGTCAAACTGGGGGTCAGTGATCATGCTTGGGTCGACAGGGCGATCAACACTGGCGCAGACATGTGGCTTGTGAAAGGCATGGTGGTAAAATCACAGCTCCTCTTTGCGGTATCTATTTTTTTGTCTTTGGCAGCCCGGGCATTCCCGAAAACCCTCTTTTCTCAGCCCTTCGGCTTCCTGGCCCCTTGGGGAAATCCCTAAAAAATGAACTTTAAAAAACAATCTTGAATCCTTCAGGTAATAAATTGTCCTGTAGATTAAAGTGTGGCTTTGCGGGGGGGGGGTGGACAGGGCACTCTTTTTTAATCTAAAAACACATATACCTTTCCACAAAAAGCAGTAAAAATACCGCTCTCCTCCATTTTGATTTTAAAAACCCCGCAGTAATAAATGTCCAGAAAGAAAAATTAAAAAAAATTAAAAAAAAAAAACCTTTCTGCCGTTTTTTGGCCTTTGAAGTTTTCTGACACAGAAAAAATTGTACTTCAAATAAAAAAAACTTCTCATCACATGAAAAACAAAACTACTATGAAAAAATTTTTTTTCCCAAAAAAACCCTCATAAATTGGCATTTGGTTTAAAATATCAAAAAAAACACAAAAACAAAAAAAAACATTTTATCCTTTTTCTCACTCTGTATGGTGCAACTTTAAAATTCCCCCAAATCACAAATTTTTTTCAAACACCCTTTTCCCCTTTTTTTATTTTGGGAATAAATATAATATATTAACATAATTCATGATTTTTTTTTTCCCCAATTAACTTTAAACTAATTGGCCAAACCCTTTCCCTCCCAATTTTATTTTTTCCTAATCTGTCATGAATAAAACCCTTCAATGTTTTCCCAAGGGTCATAAAAAACATATAAACCTCAAACCCCTTTTTAATAGAGCCAAAAGTTTTCCCCTTTTTGGGTTATCCTCCGTTTGGCTCATTGACTTTTTTAGAAAAAAATTTAAACCCTTTAAAACCTCTTTCACAAAATTTAACCTTGATCGGGCCCATTTCACAGAAATTGGGTTTTAAAAACCCACTGTTTTTGCTGGGTAAAACATGCTTTGGGGCCCCTTACCCGGGAAATTTGGGTAAACAACAAAAAAAGGTTTTTCATGAATGGGGATTTACAGCATACAAGCAAAAATCAAACACAAACAAGGACAATGACCCATTCATTTCAATTCCACACTTCCCCCTAAAAAAAAAAACAAAAAAAAACAAAAAAAAAAACTACCCTCTGGAGCTCCAAACAAAAAAAAAAAAAAAAAAAACCCAAAAATAAATTTTCTAATTATGACTGCGGGAGTCGTTTTTTTCTCTGGTTGAACTAAAACCTTTTTCTAAAAACCAAAAGGGGGATAAATAAAACCAAAAAAAAAACCCCCCAAAAAAAACTTTAACTTTAAAAAAAAAAAAAAAATATATATAAAATATAAATTTTTAAAATTTCCCCGGGCTTTTTTAAAAAAATTTATGGGCCTGAGGTTTTTTTTATAGACTCCGATCACTAAAATCTCTTTTTTACTCCCCAAAAAAACAGACAATTTTAAACACAATCCCGCAGGGCAGTTTAAAAAATTTGGGGAAGGGGGGAAAAAAAAATTTTTTAATAGGCGTCCGTTCCTTGCCCTCTGGAAACTGGCTATTCATAAAAAAACAAACCCGAAAAAAAGGGCAAAAATTAAAATGTGCAACAAAGCAAGATAAAAAAAATGATCAGTAAAAAACCCCCGTGGAATTTTTTTTTTTTTTTTTAAAAAAGGGTTTAACCCAAATTTTTAAAAAACGTCTACTCCAATATTTACTCTTATAGTCAGGGAAAAAAAAACCTTTCACCCTCATTTGACTTTAAAGGGTAAAAATTATTTTTTTTCAAACAAATATATCAGAAATTTAAAACCCCCAAAAAAAAAGCACAAGCATGTCAAAAGGGCATTATAAAACAGTAACATTTCCTATATTTATTTTATTAAAAAAAATGCAACCCAAAGAAAAACAAAACCCGGGAAAAAAAGGACGTTCCCAAAATTTAAAAAAACCCCCGCGCATGAGAAATTTTAAAAATTATACAATAGATCAAAACTTATAACAAACTTAAACTGGGAAAACCTTTCCTTTTGCCCAAAAGAAACCTTTGCTGATACCCTCTGACACAACTATCTCCCCCGCACTCCCTTAAGGAAAATTAGGGGCGGAAAAGGGACAGGGAAACCCGATTTACTCATCAGGTGATTAGGAAGGGCTTTGGGGTTGTGGGAGTGAGAGGGGAAAATTTGGGGGGGACCGGGGGCACTGGAAATTTTTTTTTACAGGAAGGGGCAGGGTTTGGACTTCCCCCTGCCACAATGCCCAAAACAAAAACTCCCGCAGGGGGCGGATTTTGCTGGGGCCCCAATTGGGGAAATCCCCCACTTAGAATCAGCTCCTTAAAGGTTTGGGGGGACAATTTTTTTCAGCGGACAATTTCTTATAACCAAGAACATTTCCTTTCTTATCCCTACATTTTAACTCCCGACCATCCTTCCTTTTTTATAAAACTCTTCAGCTGTCTTTTTTTCAAACTAATGTATCATCTAAAAGCTTGCTATCGTCAACCCCCCCCTTTTTGTCTTTCACAGCTAAAGCCACAAATTTAGTTGAAGTCTAAAACCCCCGGGAAAACCACACCTTTCAAATAACTTTTTTAACCTTTTCTCTTTTTTCCCTTTTTTTCTTTTTTCTACATGCTTCCTTTCTTTCCCCCCCCTAGAAAACCTGCAGACTTTACTGAGCCCAAAAACGGGCCTTTTTACCCCCCATAAAACCCCCGAGAACCTAATCATATTTAAAGCTTTTTAAACACCACTTCCCAGCGACCTCCCTCCCCACTACCGGGTTTGCTGGATCCCCCCCTGCTAAAATTTCTCCCCCACTCGCAAATTGGGGCTGTTCTGGGTCTTAGCTAAATCATTCAAATCCCCAAAATCCCCATCCCCGGTTTTTCCAAACTCGCAAACCCCCTAAGCCAAACCCCCACCCTTTCAACAGCAAATTTCCATCGCAAAAGAAAAGCAACAAACCCAATCTAGGGAGGGTTTCCAAATTAAAAACCCCCCTTTTCCGCCGTCCGCCGGAAACCCCCCCCAAAACAGAAGTAGTCAGGGACTTCCCGCTGGGATCAGGGTTTTTGAGACAGTACAAGGGGGGAACGCTCTTCCCACCAAAACCCCGGGCTGACCGGACAAACACCTTACCCAACCTGGAACCGCCAAATACACAAAGGGAAGCTACGAAATTTAATAAAAAACCCCGTAAACTTCCGGGTTTTTTTAAAAGGGGGGTGACAGTCCCCGTTTTGGACAGTCCGAGGTTTAAATCCAGGTTTTGGTTTTTCCCTCAGGTCCCCCCCCCAAAGGGAAAAAATCCCCCTCCCGGAAATGCCCCCCGTTGGCCCCCAAAAGGGGCAGGGGGACAAAACCCAATTTACTACCCGCTGTCCAAATGAACACTGGAAAGCCCGGGAAGAGAAAATGACAACCCAAAAACCCCCAGCTGATATGAGTTCCTCCCCAGTGTGAACAGAAACCCCGAAGAAAAGAGCCTTTATTACAAATTTCAATGGGTTTTTTAAAAAACTGGCTTTTGGCTGGCCCAAGGGCCAAAGGGTTTTTTTGCAGTCTTCAGGGGTTTGGCACTTTGTTGATTGGTTCCCGATATGGGGCAGGGTTTCCACCCAGGTCCCCGCGGCACATGGTGGGGAGTGGGTTTAGGGAAACAGGGCCCCTCTTGGGAAAATCCTGCCTGTTCGCTAAGCTTGTATGTGTAAAAATGTTTTTTTCACCACAAACTTCATTACAAAAGCATTAAAAAATATATGTTTTTCCCCTTAAAAAACTAGGGGTTTCGTTTTCCCTCCCCGCTCCACAATAAAGGGAGCGGGAGATTGTGACAAAGTCAATCTACCGGCGAATACCCCCGTGACTAATAATGCTATGGGCCGGCGGGGGGGGGGGGGGGGGGTGCTGGACCCCCCCCTGCTCCCCAGCAACGGGAAAAAACTTTCCCCAATTATTGCTTTAGAACATAGCCTTTGTTTTTTTAAACAAAACAACAACCAAAAAGGATCATTAAAACACTAATAAACCCTTTATAAAAAAAACCCCCATGGACACATGACCACTTTACCTTTGATAGGCATTTCTTTCAAAGGGATAAAAAAGCTCTAAAGGGAAGGGCCCTTAAATGGCAAAAATTTCCCCCACTATCCCCGATTCCTTTCAAAAAAGGGGCAAACAATTTTGGGCAACCCTGACTCAGAAGCATCACATTTAAAGTCTTTGGAGGAAAAATTTAAAGGGGAGTACTGAAAGTTTTTCCATATTTTAACCCCACCTGTTTTTTTTTTTTATAAAAAAAAAATTTTAAAGGATGGACGATGCCTTTTAAGTAAAAGTGTCATCCAATATGCCACATAAATTTACATTTTCCATATGGGATATAATGTTAATAGCCTATCCTGGTCAGTGAGTCGCCTGTCCCAAAAGAGTTGCAGTGGCAGTCTATTCTTACTACTATTTTTAATTCCATTGTCTAAGACACCATGGTAAAGCCAGGTTTGTAGGATTGCTTGTAACCAGGATAGCCAATAGTTGGCTGAGTATCCTTGTAACATAATGCTGTTGTTCCTGACAATAGCAATGCCCACAGGAAGGCTTGTGCTCCGGGGCTGTAAATGAAAAATGCTGGGTCTCATAACAAACTTTTGAATAATCTCCCATGAGCATTTACAAGATCCACATTAAAGTTACTTTGAAGGCACACTTTGCATCCAAGTCAGAAAAAAAAGGGACCTTCTTTGAAAGCACAAACTCCTAGCAGACCGACAAATAATTATGCTGCTTGACAATAGTTCTACAAAACACACATTACTCGAATAAAAATAAAAGGGGAAAGAAAGGACATGGGAGGCTCAAATGCTGCCCAAACCCACAAAAATTTATTAGATACTGGGCAGCCCTGACACCTGGGTTTTGGGTGCCCCCAAGAGAATAAAAAACCCAAATGTTTTGTCTAAATCTTCATTTTCCTGTGATTTTTTCTGTGTTTTTTTTCCTATGCTTCCTGGAGCCCCCTTTTCTCTGCAGCCGGGCCCCATTTCTCCTTTTGACGCTCTTTACCAAATTTAACTTTGTATTACTGATTCTCCCTTAATACCAACCTTTAACTTTTAAGTTTGCACAGAAGGGTTCTAGAGTTTCCCGTGTTAAGGATTAAAATTTTTTAATGAAACAATTTCGCTTGAAAAAGTTTTCAGTAAATTTTAATAGAAAATCCGAAATAACATTTTATGGTTAGTTTCAAAAATAATAAAATAATATTTTAATTTTGCGTCTAACTTTAAAATTAGGAGGTCAGACAGCTTTTTTTGGAGCAATAGAGTAAATTTATTAATGTAAATTTTTTTTACTAATTTTCCCAATGGGTTAAAAATATGAGCCCCTCCAAAAAAGGGACATTGGAAGGTATGTATATTTTAGTTTCCACCAGTTATAAATCATGCTGAAAGTCAGGGTAGATGGGCGAAATTGGGTGGGTTCAAAGACTGCCTGAAGAAAGGCAAATCTAAATGATCATTTGATCTACTGGGCTTTGTGCGGAGTTTACAGAAACTGAGCTTTCTGTCCTTAAAAAAGCGATGTAGACCTGCAACCTTTTTCTTCTGTTCTCCTCTTGGCAGCTCCTCACACAACGATCTCCAAGACTTTCTCTCGTGCATCCCCCATACTCTGGAACGCAGTACCCCAAACATCAGACTTCCTCCACTTTACCAGCTTCAAAAACAACCTGAAAACTCATCTCTTAGGACAACCTGTCACTACAATAACTCTGCTGCCACTACTCCACCCCACAAACATTATGTCCCTCACCTTCTGCTCAATCCCCTCCCTTGTTAGACTGTAAGCCTTCAAAGGCAGGGTCCTTTTCCTCTGTACCAGTTGTTAGTCTTATTGTTGTCATTGTACCTTGTTTTGAATTTATGTATGAAACCTTCCTCGATTGTACAGTGCCCTGGAATTAATGGCGCTTTAAAATAAATAATAACAATAAGATCAGAAATACAATACAAAAGGGTCTAATTTGAAAGCGATATTATTTAGAAAGTATTTGACTTTCACTGCAAAAGCCAATTTTCCATTTGGGGGCACCATATGCCTTATTTGCCTAGGGCCCCAGAATACCTTGTCTATGTCTTGGACTCCCCCATACAATAAAGACCCAAAATTGCTTCAGATTAGACCAAGTTCACATCAGTTTTTGTGCTTTCCGTTGTTCTGCTCCATTTCAGAGACAAAAAAAGGAAAGGTTGCTATTCATTTCTATGGAGTTTTTAAACTCACAGTTAGCATCAGTTTGGCTCTGTTCCATCAAATTTCCATCATTCAAAAAAACTGAAATCTAATGGAAGGAACCCTTCCGTTTTTTTAGTGGATGACTATCCTTTTCCATCTGTTTTTACGGAGGAGCAGTATTACTACCCCCAGCAGCCGCTCATCATGTGACCCCCACACAGGTCATGTGACCCTGGTATCCAGGTAACAGTAGTGTATGGAGGAGCAGAACTTCTCCAGTATTACCTCCTACAGCAGCATTTTATCATGTCTGTCACTATCTGTGGAGAAGACACCCCACATTCTTCTCTCTGCCTCATCTTTCTGGGCTCTGGCACACACCTCTATACCACTCTGTTCAGTAGACAGTGGCACAGCTCTGACATCCCTACCGAGGCCCTCTAGCCAATCTCTAAGGCCCTCCAATAGCTCTTTGAGGGCAAACATAATGCTAATGTGCCCCTTGGTGGAAAGGAGTTTGACACCACTGCCTTACACCCTGCATAGTTGGTGGCTTGGAGGACTGCTGGGCAGGGAAAAACTTTGAGGAATTGAGAAAATTCGGAGAATTGGTGCTGGATTTGGCAGTCAAAACACCACTGATTAAAAAGTGATGGCATATCCTTGAGAAACCCTGTCACTTCTAATTGTTAGAAAACCTATTTTAGCATGTATGGCAGTAATAAATGCCTAGTGCATGCATATCTTGACCCTGGTTATCTACTGACTGGAAATAAGGAGGGCGGGGACCGCTGTTGGCTAATTTACAAAACGGCATTGTCTACAGAAAGCAATAAAGAGGTATCTGAGCGCCCCAAAATGTGCACATAAGTGCCGTTAGGTGGGAATATCTTTATAGGTCCTTACAAGTTCAGGCAAGACCTTATTTTATTGTTTAGTTTTTTTATTACCAATTTCTTAAAATAACAGAAAACCAATGGTTTGCTAAAGATTAAGAAAAAAAATCAAAATTTTTTTG
>JAODAL010086304.1:0-10291 GCA_025379985.1 Phyllomedusa bahiana
TGGCAACCCGGATCGGGGTGGTTAAGACCGGTTTTTTAAATGCCCCAATTTATTCCCTTCCGGCCTACCCTCAGCCCTCGCTTTGCCGTCTATTTTTTCTACATTTTTTTTTCGGCTGCATGGGCTCCCTCGGCACTAGTGTCGGACCGGCGTTCATTTTGTCTGTCAAGTTTTCCCCTGCGCCCTCGCCCGGGTCCAGGCGCCCCGTCCCCCACTTGAACGGCCCCCCGTCCCGCCCTGGGGCCCGGGGGCCGCTCACCCCGCTGCCCGGCCCCAGTGACTTACCCCGGCCACGCTCCTCCCCCTTTTTTCTCGGTCCCCTCGGGGCGCAGCGCCCCCCTTTTAGGGAGCGGCCCCCCGGCAGCGGGAATTTTAAAGGGACAGTGCCCCGGTAATTGGGCCTTTTTAGGGGGACTGCTCCTATTTTAGCCCAGCCTTTTCCCAGGGGCCCTTTTGCGGATCTTTAGTAAAAGCCTATGGGAAAAAAGCGTTCCGAAAGCCTTGTCTTGCCTACCGTGTCCCAAAACCCATTTATTTAAACGTTTACCGCCACGATCCTTGCCCCTCCCCCTGACTTCTCCCCTGTCTACGTTTCACAACCTCACCCCCTTTCCCCCTGCCCTTCCCTTGTGTCCCTGACATGAGCCCGACTCCCGATTTGAATCGCCTACCCTTTGGCCGCCACCGCAGGAAACCCCCCAGTGGAAGTGACCTGGGGGGACTCCCGCCGCAGCAAGTCCATCCCGCTTTGCGGGGGGCCCTTGGGTGAATCCCGGGGACCCCTTAAATTTCCACTCCCTGGTGGGCTTACCCATCACCTCGGGGTCCAGAGGATCCACCCCAAACCGTTACAGAAAGACCCGGCCAGGGACCCCCGCCAAGGGTCCTTTTGCCGAGCGTCACCAATATCACCACCGCGTGGTCAAGAAATCAAAACAGATCCCCAGCAAGCCAGCAGCTCGAGCAGCTCTCCTCCATGATGCGCAGCTCATCGCCACCAGCAGCACATGGCTTAGTGGTTCCCCCCTGGCGGGCTCCATTGGGGTCCTAACCCCGCTTTTCCATGCCGACAAAGTTTAGGGGGCCCCAAAAAGGGCCTGCAGGGGTTTCATCACCCAGTGCTCCCTCAGGGGAAATTATGGCTGGTCGTTCCCTTCGGAAAGTTAAGGTGGCCTTCGGGTAGTCCCCTCCGGTAAAGCCCGGGCCCTGGGAAAAACTCCTCTTGGGGACCGAGGGATCCTCACCGGGGCCTGGTGACTTTTTCAGAATTTCCGTAGTGTCTTCGAAAGCCTGCCCGCGCTTCGTCTGCTGAAACCGCCCGTTGAACCGCAACAAGGGAACGCCCCCTGGGAGCTACGCGTGCAGTTCCAAAAACCCTAGCAAGGAGCTGGTTTGGGGAACATGCAGCTTTTGTGCGCCACGTTCAAGAAGGCCTCTCCACCCAAATTTAAAGGATGCCGCCCGGGGGACTCCGTCTTTTTTAAAGCGAGCTCATCCTTTTTGGAAAAAGGTTTGATATTCGCTTCGCAGAGAGATGAGGACTCCGCCAAAACAAGAACCAGCCTCCACGCCGCCTATCCCGCCTGCTCCGGGTTTTACGCCCCCCACAGCCTCCTTCCCCACCAACCGGGTTGGAAGAGGCCATGCCATGGATAGAGCCCCCCCTGACCCCGCAGGAACTTGACCAACGGCGAAAGGAAAAACCCTATTCTTTTTTGGGCACCCCTGAACATCTCCTCAGGGGTTGCATGCTCCGCCCGCGGGGGCCCCGGGGAGACGAGCGCACATAGGCTACGGGGGAGAGGGCCCCTAGGGGTGTGCATCCCCCCCCGTCTAAACATACCCGCCGGGTCAGCCGGAAGGGGGGGGGGGGGGGGGGGGGGGCCCCTTTAAAGCTCCCCTTTCCCGGGTTTCCCCGGTTCGGGGGGGGAACTTCTTGGCCCGGCCATGGTGTTCAACCCATTTCCCGTGGTTCCCCTGGAGAAACCCCTTACCATCCCCCGTAGGGGGGGAGATGCTCAGCGATCGAGTCCGTTACCGTAGGGATCCACTGTTACTTAAAATTGGAGCACTGCATAAAGAGAGATGTCGTTCTTTTTTTTTAACCCGGTTTTCCCCGCCCCAACCCTTTGGGTTTCCGGGGCTGGGCAACATCCCCCGGTGCTTGAGGCAAGGGCGAAGTTTTGCATGGGGCCGAGTGTCGTCTCGCTGTTTGGGGGGCACCCGCCCGGTCTTACCGCTTCCCCCCGGTCCCGCAAAACCTAGGGGGTCCCCCCCGTGTCTTCGTGGTTTTTTGATGTTTTTTCCGAAAAAGCAAGCAAAAAGACCTTCCCGCCAAAAAACCCGTCCAATGATTGCCCGTGATCTTCGCCCGGTCCCTCCCCCCTCAGGGCAAGTCAAACCCTTATCCTTTCCCTGAACTAACCCTGTCGAGTACTGGGGGAAAATCTTCAGAAAGGATTTATTCGAAAGTCCTCTTCTCCCCGCGGGAGCAGGATTCTTCTTCGTAAAAAAGAAGGACGGCTCCTTACCCCCGCATCACTCCGGGGTCTGAACAAGATCACGGTAAAAAAAAAAAGGTACCCTCTACCGTTACACGGAACTTTTCGACCTCTCCGGGCCAAGGGTCTTTTCCAAGGGATCTGGGGGGGCCTAAAATTTTGGTCCGGGATCTGAAAGGGGCATGGGGAAGACGGCCTTAAACACCAAGACGGCCATTTCGAGTACCTGGTGATGTTTTTCGGACTCTGAAATGCGTTCCGTTTCCCCAGGGGTTCTTTTAATGATGTCTTGGGGATCTTTCTAAAACTGTGTCGGGTCTACCTGGACACATTTTAAAATACCTCCTGATCTTGAGACTCACCGCCTTCACGTCCCCAAGTGCTACGGGCCCTACGAGCTAATCACTTTATCCAAATTAAAGGGAATTCCCTTCCACAAGTCGCCTTCCATTCCGGGGTTTTATATTATCTCGCCCCAAGGGCTACGGATGGCCCCAGCCAAGTTGTCAGCCGTATTGAAAGGGGCGACGCCCAGGGGGCCCTCGGGCCTACAAGGGTTTTCCTGGGCTTCGCAATTTTACCGGCTTTTTATTCCGATTCCCCACGGGGGGTGGCTCCCATTGGGGCCCTTAGGGGGGGAAGAACGCCAATCCAGGGAGCTGGCCTTCCGGGGCCGGGAAGCGTTCTCCAAGCAAAAAAACGCCTTCCCCTTGCCCATCCTGTCGCGGCCAACCCAGCAAAACCCTTCCGTTTTGAATAGAGCCTCATGGGGTAGGGCGGGAGCAGCCCCCTCAGCAAAAAGGGCCCCGGGCAAAACATCACTTGTGGCTTCTTTTCAAAACCTTTTTACAGGCGGGGGGAAAATTTACCCATTGGAGATCGGAATTTTACCAAAAACTCCCGGAAAAATGGCGATATTTCGGAAAGGGGGCCCACGGCATCCCATTTATTACCCGGTCAAAAAACCTCCAGTACCTCCAGACTCCAGACCCCCCAGGTACCCCCAAAACGCCAGGTAGGTGGTCGCTTTTCTTCTCCATTTTAAATTTTTCAGATTCTTTCCCCGCCCTCCCGAGAAAAACGTGAAGGCTATGCCCCTTCCCCCTGCCTTGACGTGGGGGGTGAAGAAAACGATCCCCCGAGCACTAATTCTCCCGGAACGCCCCCATCTCCCCAGCCCCTGCGACCTCCCCGGGGCTCCCCCGGGAAAACATACGTCCGCCCTGCGCCCGTAGGCGTATCCTGAATTGGGGGCACTGCTCACTGTGGCGGGCATTCCGGTGCCCACAAAAGTTTTTTTCCCCATTTCCCCCGTACTATTGGTGGAAGGGCCCCCCCTAAAGGGCGTTAAAGGTTGTAGGCTGTACCTCCTGTGGCGCAAAAGGCTCCTCCCCACAAACCGGCAGGTTTCCCTTTCCCCACGCCCATCCCCACGCAACCAGGGTTTCCCCGAAAGGGGGGAATGGGCTTCTAAACCCTAACCCCCCCGTCCGGGAAACCGTTGGGGGGTGGTAGGGGCCGGTTTTTAAATGGCCATTTTGTCCCCTTTCCAGGGCTGCCTTTTGGCCCGTGCCGGGGGCCCAGCTATTTTTTCCCCCCTTTTTTTTTTCTGCAAAAGGGGCTCCCCTCCAAATCATCTCGATCGAGGGGTGCGTTGTTTTTTTAAATTCTGGCGGGCCCTTTGCGCAAATCCAGGTGAAGCTTGAATTTTCCTCGGCTTTTTTTTTAAAACCCCCAGACGAATGGCCAGGGGGGGGGAGGAATCAAGTTCTGGGATATACCCCGCCATTTTGTGTCCCGCACGGCATAATGACTGGGGGCCAACTTACTTTCCTTTGGGGGAATTTTCGTATAATTCCCTAAGTCAGAGTCCGCGGGGGGCCTCCCCTTCTACTTTTGTACCGGGTTACATCCCCGCCCACCTCTCCCCCCAACATCCTCATCCAGGTCCCAGCTGCTGACTCTCTGGCCAGGACAAGGGACCCCTTTTGGGCCCTGACCCACCCCAATCCCTCTCCGTCGTCTGACCGCATAAGGCGCAGGCAATAAAAAAAAGAAACCCTCCTCCTGTTTCTTTTTCCCCGGGGGAAAGGTGTGGCTGTCGAAAATTGTCCCCCCTCAAAAAACCCCTCCTACAACAAAAACCCCCCTTTGTAGGACCCTTCAGGGCCTTAACGCATAAACCCGTGGGGCCCATAAACTCCGGGTCCCTCCTACCATGCTATACCCAACTCCCTTTCCCTGTCTCGCTACTAAAACCCCTGGTCCTTAAACGCTTCACTCAGAAAGGCGTCCACCTCCCCCTTGGCTATGCCCCTAATTTTTGGTTAAAGAAATCCGGTATGAAGAGGGCTAGAGGGGAAAAGAATTTTTTTAGTCGACGGAAGGGGTTCGGGGCCCCAGGAAAATCGTGGGAGCCGAGGAGAACATCCTGGGCCGTAAAATTTTCAGAAAAATTTTTTCCACTCTAAAAAGAAAGGGGGGGGCCCCAAGGGGGGGGGGGGTACTGTCACGGAGCCCCTGGACCCCGTCCCGGGCAAAGGCCATCCTGCCCTGACCTGGGGCTCCCCGTCCGCACCTCGGGGCCGGGGCCCCTCACCCCTGCCCCGGGTCCCCATGCTTCCCAGCCACGCTCCTGCCCCCTCCGTCTCTCCCTCTGCCCCTGGGGCGGGGGCCCGGGGAGTTGAGATTTAAAGGGACAGTGCGCCGAATTTGGGATTACCCCGGGCCGTCCTATTTAGCCCCCCTCTTCCCCGTGGCCTTTGCCGGATCTTTAGTGCACAGCCATGGGAAAGCGTTCCAGAAAACCTGTCTTGCCACCGTGTACCGAACCCATTTTGCTTCGTTTTCCGCCACATCCTTACCCCCTGCCCCCGACCTTCTGCTGTCTATTTCACGAACCCCAGCCGCCTGCCCTGACCTTTTTGCCTGCCCCAAAAAACGAGCCTGACGCCGATCTGTACCTCGCCTATCCTTGGGGCCACCCCCAGGGGCCCCGCCATGGTAGTACCTGGTGGACTCCCCCACAAAAAGGGCCATCCCCCTTTTCGGCGGGCCTGGGGAATACCGGGACCCACTTGATTCCACTCCCTGTGGGTTACGCCATCGCCCGCGGTGGGCCCGAGGACCACCTCCAGACCGTTAATTTCTCCGATTCTGGCGCTCCCCCCTGTTAAAACTAAATGAAAATGGACTTTTCTTCACCTACCACCCCCTCCAATGGGCAGGAGAGAGAGTAAAACCAACCCAGGTTGCTACCTGCGCCCTTTTTTTCCCCAGCCAGGATGTTGGGCCAGCTTGTTTCCCCGGCCGAGTTTTGTATAAATCATTGGACTCGGAGTCTGCTGGTGCTCCCTTTTTTATTGCTAGGGCGACACCCCCCGCCCCACCCCCCCCCTTTCTTTTTCCCTCGAGGGGCCCCGCTGTGGAGAGCTGTCCCGGGCCTGACAGCTTCTGGAAGCAGACGAACCAACCTACCCAGGGGTCCGCCCGCACCAAGGCTCAACCGCAAAAGCAAAACCTCCGCCAACCTCTCCCCAGGGGACAAGGTGTGGTTTTCGGTAAATTTAAAAAGTTTAAGGGTTTCCCCGCTATAAGCTGGGGCCCCGGTTTCCTGGGGCCATTTTTGAGGTGCCAAAGGCATTAAAACCAGTAGCATACAGCCCGCCTTCCCCCCCCCTATGGGGGGTCCCACTCCTTCCATGCTCCCGTTAAAACCGGTCATCCTTAAACGCTTTTCTCGGGTACTTGCTCCTCCCCCTCCTGAGGCCGATACCACCGATGTCTTTACGGTAAAGGAGATTCTGGATATGAAGACGGTCAGAGGGAAGCGGTTTTTTGGTCATTGACTGGAAGGGGGTCGGGCCCGAGGAGAGGTCCTGGGAGCCAGAGAGCAATATTCTGGATCGTGACATAATTCAGAGGTTCCTCCGGGCCGGAGGGAGGGGGAGGCCGAAGGGGGGGGATACTGTCACGGGTGGGCCCGCGACCCCATCCCGGTCGCGGGCACACCCGTGGTCGCCGCACGAGCGGCACCGCCGCCCGCATGTCGGGCGGTGGGCGCGCTCACCCAGCCGGCCCGGCTCCTCTCTACTTAACCGGCCGCGCTCCTGTTGCGGTCTCAGCCTCCCGGTGCGCGCGTCCCCAATATCTAAAGGCGCGCCGCGCCGGCACTGCGAGTTTTAAAGGGCCAGTGCACCGGTAATTGGCTATTGCCGGTCACTGCCCTTATTTAAGCCTGCCCCTTCCTAGGGCCGTTGCCGGATCTTTAGTGCCATTTCAGTCTATAGAGAAAGCGTTACAAGCCTTGTTCTGACTTACCGTGTACCATACCATTAGCTTCCGTTCCTCGACCACGCATCTTGCCGCCTTCCCTGACCTAGTGCCTGTCCACGACCACGAACCTGTGCCGCCTGCCCTGACCTTCTGCCTGTCCCCGACTACGAGTCTGCCTGACGATTCTGCACCACGCTATACTTTGGCTGCCAACGCAAGCAAGTCACGTCAGGGGTAACGACCTGATATACTCCCGCTGCAGCAAGTCCATCCCGCTTTGCGGCGGGCTCTGGTGAAAACCGGGACCTACTTAGATTCCGTTTCCTGGCGTGGCTTACACCATCGCTTGCAGTGGTCCAGTGGATCCACCTCCTATGCCCGGGACGTGACATATATATTTTATTAATGTTTCTCAGAAATAGACTACATATATTTCATATATTTGTGTAACTAAAACCTGTAGCATAACCCAGATGATCCCTATGTTTGCAAAGATAAGTGTACTCTAGATGAGTTTAAGGCACCAGATGAGGTGACTGTAGAATTTGCTTCCATCTTCCCCCAGGTTACTATTAATAAGAACGTTGCTTGGATAAATTATGTGTACTCTAATATTACATCTTCACCTGTGACACTATTAGGGGAATAACAGAGCAACTGAGCCCAATGACTTTCATGACTTTTCAAGATAGAGTGGCTCTTGATATGACTTTAGCTGAAAAGGGGGGGGTGACTTCCTTTACTAATGAATTGGCCTCCAATAGTGATGAGCGATCTGATCGAGAATCGTTGAAATCGTGCCGATATTCACGTTTATCGAGGTTCCGATCTGATTTTTTTCCTTGTACTTTTGGCGGCCAGCCAATCAGCGCAGAGCACAGAGGGAGGTCCAGAACGTCACCAGTGGGGAGTGTAGGGATCCATTGGCGCTAAAATCAATGACCCCCCCGTTTTTTCTATGCCACCAGACTTCCCTCTCCTGCATTAGCTTCCCCCACTGGAACAGAAGGATAGCCTCCCTCTGTCATTTTTTTTAAAGCTGCAACACTCTTTCCCAGCTTTTTTAAAAACTGAAAGGTGTATAGATTAGTTAGGTTATTCAGGGAAGATTCCAATTCTATTTTGTAATAGTCGAATTTGGCATAGCTTCATTTCCCTAAACCCCTTTTGGTTCAGTTTCTGAGGGAGGATGCTTGGTTCGGGGGTGCAGCGCCATCAGACACAACTAATTAATCTCCATGTCAAAACTCTGAGATACAGCAATTTTAAATTCTGCTTGGTTGGGGGAAACTTTTGCACATACAAGCTACTTAATCTCTCATAAGAAAAACTGTTCTACACAGTTTTATCCTGGAAAAGTCATTTCCCTTTGGGCCCCAAAAGTCTGGCTGCAGTTTAATTGAAGCCGTGACGACACTTAGGAAACAGCCCTAAAACCGAAATAGCTTTTTATACACACTTTTTTTGGGGAGAAAACTTATTCCCTCCCTTTATTGCATGCGCAGTTTTTTTTGGGGGAAAAGGGTTAAAAAATCCCCTTCTTCCATAAAACCCAAAATTTCCAAGATATATGAAAAAAAAAAATCCTGTTTATAAACCTTATGCTTGCGCAAAGATACATTCTTGCTATTCCATAGAAAAAGTCAAATTTCTAGTCACTTGGGGTTTTAAATTTCAAGGCTGAAAGGGAAAAACATTGGTGATTTGGTTGTCTGGGTTTTTCCACAACACCAATTTCTTAAAATCCCTGGAAAAATTTCTATTTGTACTCCTTGGGTTTCGAAAAGACCACATTTATTAGGTATTCTGTAGAAAACTTTTTTATTTCTACCCCCGGGGTTTTCAGAAAAGACCGCATGTCTTTGTCGGGGTGTCAAAACCCTTTTCCCCCAGGGGCCACCACAGCCTCACGGGCGTACCTTAAAGGGGCCTTTTTAAAGGGGACAAATTTAGAACACTTGGTAGGTGTTTAAGTGGTATAAGCCCCTGAATGACAGTTTTTATCTGCCCCTGTAGGTAGTAGGTATTTTTGCCCCCCCTAGCCAGAAGAATATGCCCTCTGCAGCCGGTAAATAGCCCTAATAGAAAGGGAGATCCCCACATAAACCCCCCGGTAGCCCGGGGGTTTCCCCCCAGATCCCCCAGTAGCCCCTTTATGCCCCATATAGTCCCCCGTAGCCAGGCAGATGCCCCTATCCCCCCCGTAGCCAGCAATCCCCAAGTCCCATGCCCTGGAATGCCCCCCGTCCCCCAAGGGTATCCATGTAGATGCCCCATAGTCACCCAGTAGCCGGGGATGCCCCCAAGTCCCCCCTACCAGGCAGATGCCCCAGTAGCCAGGGAATGCCCCATAGCCCCCTCAGTAGCCCGGGAAATCCCAGAGCCAGGCAGATGCCCCGTTAACCCCCCAGAGCCTGGAGATGCCCCCGTACCCCCCCAGTAGCCCGGCAGAGCCCCGTGCGGCAATTGCCCCCGTAGCCCGGCAATGCCCAGTGGGCCCCTCAGTAGCCCAGGCGATGCCCATAGCCCCCCAGAGGCCGCGATGCCCCAGTGCCCCCTCAGTAACCAGGGAGATGCCCCAGAGCCAGGCGATGCCCCATAACCCCTCATAGCCAGGCAGATGCCCAGTACCCCCCCATACCAGGCGTGTCCCCGTACCCCCCGACCCCGGCAGGCCCCCGAGCCCCCTCAGAGCCAGGCAAGGCCCAGTACCCGGCAGAGCCCCGTAGCCCCCTCAGTTGCCCGGCAGATGCCCCCCAATGATTTTAAAAAATTAAAAAAAAGTACTTACTGCAGCCGTGCAGCGGGTCCCGGGCCCTTGGGGGCTGTGACGGTGTAAGCAGCATGACGTCACGCCGTTACGCCCGCACCAGCTCCCAAGATCTCCTCCCCCTGGCGGGGGGCGGAGTAAAGGGCGCATCACGCCCCCTGCGACGCCCTATGTACAGCGCTCACTGAGGTTGTATAACAAAGGAGAAGGGGGAGGGGAAACGATCCCCCCTGCCCTTTTTCCTGTACACTGACTGACTCGCACGGGTGTGGTAAAACGCTTGCGGAGTCGGGAGATCGCGGGGCCGGAAAAACAAGGGCCGTGGGGGATTTTGGGCCCGCAGGCCTTGGTTTGACCCTGTGTTTTTAGATAATCATGGAAAAAAATTCAAATTTTTATCCGTTGTCAAAAGGAACCCAAATTTTTTAGAAATCCAAAGAAAAAAAGTCAATTGCTATCCCCTTTGGCAGTTGTAAATTATAGGGGTGAAGGAAGAACACTGTTGATTTGGTGTTTGATCTTCCCTAAGGCCGCATTTTTTCAGATTTCATAGAAAACAATTCTGTTTTAATCCCAGTTCCAGTGGGAAAAATTTGAGGAATTTTTAAAAACCTTGATTTTGCTTTTCTTTTCAGTACAGTTTTTCAAAAAAGGACTGGAAAAATTCTAGACCTTTTTTTAATATTTTTCTTTCTGAAGAGGAGCGAATACAGGGGGTAGCGAGCAAAGAGGGGGGTAGGCGTTG
>JAODAL010086305.1:0-10290 GCA_025379985.1 Phyllomedusa bahiana
CCAAGGGGGGTTTAAAGGGGGGCCTAAAATTTGGCCCCCAAGAAAGGGGCGTTGAATGGAAGACCCCTCAACACCGGGGATGGGCACTTTGAGTACCGGGTGATGCCCTTGGGGACGGTAATGCCCCTCCCTTTTTTAGCAGCCGTAAGACGTCTTCAAGGACCTCCTCATCCTGCTGGGGGTATTCCTTCATGAACCCCTGTTTACTCTCCCCCCGAGACCCCCCCGCAGTCTTTTTCCAAGTTTGAAGCGTCCCCGGGGAGAACCATCTTATCCAAAGCGGGGAACCCTTTTCCCAAAACTACCCCCCTTTCGGTTTTACGTCTTTTGACCAACCTACGCTGGCCCCAGAAAAACTGTCCCGTGTTCAGGGGCCAACCCCAGGGTTGGGGGCTATACATGCTTTTTTTTCTTTTTAAAACTACTCCCAACCAAATTCTCCCACTTCTCTACCTGGTGGCTTGATAGGGGCCCCCTTCCCAAAACAAGCCAATCCACCAGCGCCCGTCACCCCGAAGAGGGTTTTTTTTCAACTCAAGTCCCCTTCCTACCACTATATTGCACTGGGGATCCCCCGAAACCTTCACGGGAAGTGGACCTCGCTGTGGGACCGGGAGCGTTTTTTCCCAAAAGGGGGCCAGGGGAAAGACTTAACGTGGGCTTTTTTCCAAGACGTTTCTCGGCCGAGAGGAATTACATATTGGGCCCCGGGAGCACGGCCATAAAACCCTTTGGGAGGAGGGGGCTACTGCTGGGGGGTGCCGTTTTCCCCATCCTATCTACTCACCCAAAAATCTCCAATTTTTAACGCTCACGATTTAACCCCCCCAGTAGGTTGTTTTTCTTTTCCGGTTTTTTCCCAGATCCCCTTCAGCCTAAAGGAAAATTAGGCTGATGCCCTCCCCCCCTCCGCGGGGGTGGGTAAGATACTACTCCGAACAATAATTCCTCCAAACGCTTATTCGGAAGCCCATACCTCCGAATTTCCTCCTGAAGATTATTCCCCTTTGCTCCCGCAGCTATTTTTAAATGGGGACATTGCCATTGGGGCCGGTAATCCCGGCCCCAAAAACTTCCACCTTACCCCTTTCTATTTGGTGGCAACTTAAAAAGGATTTTAAAGGGTTTTTTGTTTCGTTTTGTGACTCCGGGCCCGCAACAAACCCCGTCAAAAAAGCCCGGGTTACTACACCAACCCCCATTTTTAATCAACCTTGGACCAACATTTCTATGGGGTTCATAACTGGAATTTTTTTCCTCCGTTTCGGGCAAACCCAAAATCTTTTTGGGGGGTTTTGGGTATGTTTTTTCCAAAGATGGCGCTTTTTCCCCTTTTCCGGGCCTCCCGTCAAACCCCCGTCTAGCGGAGCTATTCTTCCTTCAGGGGGTGTTCCGTTCCCTTTGGTTTTCCCCTCAGCAAATCGACTAAAACCCGGGGGAGTTCGTTTGTCTCCGGGTTTTTGCCGGCCTGTGAAAAAAAAATTTCGGTGAAGCTCGCTTCTCTTTCGGGCCTACCCCCCAACAGACGAAGGGCCAGGGGGAGAGGGTAAAAACCAGGTTTTTGGGATGTTAACTTGGCATTTAATCTGGGAAAACGTCAAGAGGGAGGGGGCCCAAAACTTCCCTGCCAGGGGCCCGGAGTTTTCTTATAACTCCCTTGAGCCCTGGTCCCGGGGGTTTCCCCCCCTTCTCCCATCGTGTAGGCCCTCCCCAATCCCCCGGCCCTCCTCCCCCTCTGGAAAACCCCCCCCCGACCCCCGGTGGCGGGGGCACAGTTCAAGACATGAAGCCCTTTGGCCCCCAACCCCGTCAGCCCCCCTGCCCCGTGCTTCCGAGGCATAAGAAAAAAAGGGGGAAAAAAGGGAAGACCCCCTCCCCCGGGTTTTTCTCCCCCGGGGGTGAAAAGGGGTTTTGTCTTTTGGCTGGGATATGTCTGCCGTAAGATCCCTTTCTCACAAACGGGGGGCCCCCCCTGGCCCCCCCTGGGACCCTTTGAGGTCATCGGGTCGCATCAACCCGGGGGTCCTAAAAACTCCGGCCCCCTCCTATATGTAATCCAAAAACCCGTTTCCCTGTCTCCTTAATAAACCCCCCCCCTCGTCCTTAATCGCTTTTCCCCAAAAAAAAGGTTTTCCCTCCCCGTCTGGGCTGAGGGGCCCAAATGTCTTGAGGTCAAAGGATTCTGGGCTTGAGGAAAAATGAGGAAAAAGATACTTTTTAGGGGGCCCCGGGAAGGGGTTGGGCCCCCTAAAGGAGGGGTTTTGGGTTTCCGGGGAAAGGGTTCCTTAAAACCGTCCCTTTCACCCAAAGAGATTCCTCCAACCCCAGAAAGAGGGGGACCCCAAGAGGGGGGACCCAAAGGGGGGGGGTACTGTCACAAAGCCCCTGCGACCACTGTCTCGGGTCGGGGGGCGTCCCTGCCCCCCCTTGCACCTAGGCGGAGCCCCATCCCACTTTGGGGGTTTGGGGCCCTGCTCACCCCCCCACCCACCCCCGGGCATTCCCCTTAAAAGGCCACCCCTGCTCAGCTGTTCCGTCTCCCTGCGTGGCCCCGGGCCCCGGGGCGCGGGGGCCGCCGGAATTTTGAAATTTAAAGGGGCATTTGACCCGGGGAAATTTTGGTCATTGCCGGGAAACTGCTCCTTTTTAAAGCCCGGTTTTTCCCCGGGCGGCCTTTCCCCGGGATCCTTGGTGAAATTTCCAATTGGAAAAACCCTTTTCCTAGTATCGTCAATTTCCTGCCCTACCTTTGTATCAAACCCTCGAGCTTGTGTACCGCCCAAAACCTTTCCCGCCCCCCCCCCCTTGACCTTCTCCCTGTTTTCGTTTACAAAACGACCCGCCTGTCCGGGAATCCTGCCTGCCCCCCGACTACAGCCTGCCTGCCGATTCAGTAACTCCCTACCCTTTGGCCCCCCGCGGGCAAGCCCTCCCGGGAAAATCCCGGGGCCCTACTTAGATTCCACCCCCTAGTGGGGGTTTAACCCCAATGGCCTGCGGGGGTCCAGGGGGGATCCACCTCCAAAGGGAAAACAAAGGGTTTTTTGTGTGTGTCCTTTGTGAAAGATGTGTGTAGGGGGGTGTACGGGATATTAGTGTTTATTGTGTGTACATTTTAACACCCCAAAGGGCGACATGTTTAAAAGGGATTTGCGCCCAAATTTCTGATTTTTAAATTTTCCCTCCCCGGGCCCCAATCCCCTTCGGACGAAAGGAATGCGATTTTTGGCGCACCTTCCCACTTTCGGATCCCCCCTTCACAGGGAAGGGGCTTGTAATGGACCGGGTGGGGGGTTTCTGGGGGGGGGGCGCGGCTCATTAAAAATTCCCCCGAGGCAGGGGACGCGGTCGGCAAAGTGTGGCGAAAATTGCAGCGCTCCCCACCCGGGAAACGGGGGCCCTTTTTGGATTTTTTTAAAAATTGACCCCGGCGGATTTAAAAAGGGGAAGCGAAACTAACATAAAGAGGAAAAAAATTTTGAAAAATCGAAAACAGAAATTCGGCTCTCAGCTCTGTGCGGCATGGAGTATGTTTCCAAAAAAAAATCATTTAAAAAAAGGGTTTGTAAAACATTACTTTAAAAAGAGTTTCAAACCTTAAAAAAATAAAAAAAAATAAAAAAAATCATTTTCCCAAAAAAATCTAAAACGGCGAACAAAGGAAAAAGGATCTTGGAAATTCCCAGGAAAACAGAAATTTAAAAATTTTCTGTAATCGCTTCTCAGGGGGCCCGAAAAACCCAAAGCCAAATCAGAATAAATTAAAAAAAACCCCGGGGGAAAATTAAAAAGAATAAAAAAACAAAAAAAAAAAAATAAAAAAAAAAAAAGGCGACGTGTTTAAAACCCAGGGGTTTTTGGCATCCTAGGGCCCAAAAAAAAATAGGAGGGACAAGGGGCCCCTTATAAAACCCATGGAGAAATTTGATCAATCAAATTCAAAGGCGGGACAGTTCAAAAAAAGTAAAAAGCAGAAAAAGAGCTGATTGGTTGAGCTAGCTGGGGTTGGGTTTTCGGCCAATCGAGTTGGGGGAGCTACTTTTTTTCCCATTTTTAGTCTATGGGCCCAGATGGGGCATTTAAAACTCGGGTTCAGGGGCCCTGGGCATGGGGTAAAGATTTTAAAAAAAAAAATTTTTTAAATTTGGGGTAAAAAAATTTTTCTGAAAAAAGACTGAAAAAACCCTTTTAAAAAAAAAAAATCAAAACAAATTTCCCCAACAAAACATTTGTCCCCGAGACCGGGCTAATCAGGAAAATTTGGGGATAAAAGAGAAATTTTCCGGGAAATACCGTAAATTTCAAATTTTCATTTAATGAGTGTTTAAAACATTTGATTTTGGCCAAATACATTTTTATTTTTTAGATTGATTGAAAACACATAAAAGCCCTCGTTGCCCCCATTGGTCCCCAAAAAAACCGCGCCTTCTTTTTAAATTTCCAATCACAAACCGGGCCGCTCTGATTTTTTTCCCCCTTGAAAATCTTGAGAAGGTAGGGTCACCCTGATTGGCTAAGCTGGACGAAACCAAACCCAAAAAAGCACTGATACAGGGCCCCCCAATCTAAAAAAAATAAACCCTTTTTTTTTTTAGTCAAATTTTTAAAACATACCAAAAAAAGGCCCCCAAAATCCATTGGTTTCCCCCCTTTTAACTTACTAATTGTATAATAATGCATAAAATTCCTCCAGTACAAATAGTAGGTAATGTTTAGACTTAGAGTCACAGTAGTCAATACAAGCAGGCCCTATTTCGATACTACAGAAAGACAGAGTAAAGTCCCGAAAGGGACGGCCCCGTCGGATGAAGGCTCACCCTGTGTAAACCCTACACAGTTCTATTACATAAATGAGGAAATATCTATTATTTTTGCACAATGGCCGCATAAAGGTTGGGAGAAGGAGAATGCCGCAATAAACGATTCTAACCAAAATAACAATTATAAACTTGGTACTTGGTACTTGGTACTTATCACTCATCAAGATGTCCCAGATGTCCAAGATAGCCACCGATTCCGTCCCAGATGTCCAAGATAGCCACCGTTCCCCGACGCGTTTCTCCCCCAAAAGATATAAAGGGGTTTCCTCGGGGGCCAATAAGTATGGGCTAACCCATATAAGCCCCCAAGGGACTACTGGCAACAAATCAACCCCTTAGTTGAGGATGATAACCTAGATTGACTAAATTTTACTTTTTAAAGTATGCAGCGGACACACCCCTCCTTTTCTTGGCCCATTAGATGAACTACTGGTTAGCGGAGTTGCCTCGGCGTCTCTCTACCTCCACAGGGGCGCGACCCGTAATCGGGTGCTCACAGCCACTCCGCACTGGAAAATTTTATCACTTCCTTTTCGGCTTCAAAGCTCCCACTGCCCTGCGATCCATTTCTAGGCAGGCCGGGCAAAAAATTTTTCCGGTCGCTGTATTGCCTGGGAACTGTCGCCAAAACTGGTCATGATGATATAAATTATACTAATAGGATATTCTCAGGTGTGAGAGACAGCTTTTATTGTATAAGCCGCAACAATTTAAATTTAAACACATTCTCACTAGATGGTCTATTTTAAAAGATAGGAAGGATAATTTAGTACCATCACTAATATATTATACGTCGCCAGACTAAAACAACTGGCCACTGGACGATTAGTCACTCCAAAAAACATATACAGATCCAGACAAACATCTAAATTAAATTAGTAGACAAAATGATATACCAGAGTAAGAACTATCCCGTTCAGATTAACCCTCTGGGGTTGGATGCACACCAAAGACAGAGGGAAGGGGAGGGAAAGGGGACACCAATATTTCAAAGAAAACATCCAAAATACAGAACCTCGTTCAGACCCTTAGGTTCCCACGTTTCTAATCTAAACATCCTTTCCCGTCTCTTTTTGTAATAATATCTTATCCATATCACCTCCTCTCGGGGATTGCAGAATTTTTTCAATAGCTAGGATTTCAATCCAGAAAAAACACCATTATGTCTCAACCATATATGCTGAGCCCCCTAGAGTCTCCGGCTGGAGAAACGGTGACAAAGAGGGGGAGAGGAAGGAGAAAATGATAGAAAGTAAAAGGGATGAGAATCAGATAATTAATTTATCTAAGAGGATTTTGACATCAGATGAAAAAAGTGTCCTGTCAAGGGGTCTCTCTTTTGTCCCCACCACAAAATTTAAGCGGTTTGAGTGGGTGAAGGATATTAATTTGTTTGTTAGGAAATTGAAATGGTTCAAACATTTTAAGAATGAGGAATTTCAGTTGTGTGAGAGCCTTGGTATTGAGACCACCGACCTCGAGGGGGTGAGAACCTTGACTGATTTGTTGCATGAGAATGAGGGGGTGAACGATGTAAATCTGTACACTGACTTGAAAGTCAGGAGTAATAGAATGCCCCCATCAATCCAGACACCAGAGATTGATATCTTCTTAAATCTCGTTGAAAAAGATTTGGAGAATCTGGAAAAGTATAAAGGAAGGGGTCCTAACAAGGTTAAAAATCTTAATCCCTATGAGCTGAAAGCCCTGATTTCACTAGAACAAGATACTAATATTGTCATCAAGCCCTCCGATAAGGGGGGGAACATTGTTGTGTTAGATCACGATCAATACTATAAGATGTGTCAGGACCTGCTGGGGAATAGAGATTTCTATGCTATTCTGGGAAGTGACCCCACAGAGATGTTTTTGAAAAACCTAGAGGAAATGGTGATTGAAGCATTAGATCTGGACAGTGTTTTGGAATGATCACATTTTCTTACTCCCGAAGAACCCAAAAATTGCTACCTTTTTTTCCCCTCCCAAAGGTCCATAAGGGGAAAAGTCCCCTTAAGGGACGTCCGATTGTATCAGGGATTGATTCCCTCACCCAAAATGTTGGAATTTATCTTGATAGGATTTTGAGAAGCTTTGTAACTAGCCTACCTTCCTACATTAGGGATAGTTTGGATCTGTTGAACAGACTGGAAGGGATTAATGTTGAATCAGATGTGAAGTTGGCTTCTTTTGCCCGTGGAAGTCTTTATTAGAGACCCATCTTGAGCTTGGAATAAAGGCTGTTGAACACTTTCTTAGCACTAGGGGAACCCAACATAGGAATCACAGTATCTTTGTTCTTAAACTGTTGGAGTTCACGTTGACTCAGAATTTCTTCCTTTTCGGGCCCAGACTTACCACCAGCTCAGGGGCACGGCAAGGGGGTGAGCCTTGCGCCCCCAAATTTATGCTAATTTTGTTCCTGGGCTGGTGGGAGGAGACCCTGGTGCTCGGAGAGGAGGAAAGCGATCTTACGTCCCATATATTATTCTGGGGGCGTTATATTGATGACGTGTTTATATTGTGGCAGGGGCCTAATAGTGCCTTTGACGAATTTGTGTCCACCTTGAATAAAAAATCATTTTGGTCTACATTTCACTAGCGAAATCAGTGAAAAAGGAGCTGTCCTTTTTAGATATTAAGTTTCTGGATAGACTCACTTGGTCAGATCAGACTGCCACTTTTAGAAAACCTACAGCTACCAACAATCTACTGAGGTGGGAAAGTCTCTCCCAAAAACCCTAAGGCAGGGCATCCCGAGAGGCCAATACTCAGGATGCGGAGAAATTGCTCACAGATTGAGAGCTTTTTATAGGCAGTCCAGAGATTTGAGAAATAGGTTTTTAGATAGGGGATACCCTTTAAATACATTACAATTCTGCTTTTGGTCACGCACTTACTTCCAATAGTTTCTGCTTTGTTGACCCCCAAAGAAAGGAGTTAGAAGAAAGAGATAAAAAAAATTTAGGGGTCATTGGGACATATGATAATATGTCAAAATGAGGTATGTAAAATTCTTAAAAGACACTGGAGGGGCCTATGTTCTGATCAGGATCTTAAGGAAGTTCTCATAGAGCACCCTTTGATAAAAATATAGGAGGGGGCGCTTATTAGAGATAGGATTATTACATAGTCACTAGTTTCCACCCAAGAAAGAAGGAACGTGGCTTGATCTTAAACCGTTGGGAATGTTCAAATGTGGAAAATGCGTGTATTGCCCCTATGTAATGCAAACCAAGAATTTTCGTAGTTCAGTTACGAATGAGGAGTATGGAATTCGTGCTTTGTAAACTGTGACTCAAAGGAGTTGTTTATATGATTATCTGTGAGTGTGGCCCCAATACATAGGTAAGACCATAAGAACTTTAAAGAAGAGGTTTGGAGAACATCTGGGGGATGTGAGGAATCAGAGAGATAACCCTTTGGCTCAGCATATATGGTTTGGACATAATGGGTTTTTCTGGATTTAATTCCTAGCTATTGAAAAAAAATTTGCCAAACCCCGAGAGGAGGTGATATGGATAAGATATTATTACAAAAAGAGACGGAATGGATGTTTAGATTAGAAACGGTGCAACTAAGGGTCCCCGAAAAGAGGTTCTGTATTTTGGATGTTTTCTTTGAAATATTGGTGTCCCTTTCCCTCCCTTCCCTCTGTCTTTGGTGTGCATCCAACCCCAGAGGGTTTTAAACTGAACGGGATGTTCTTACCCTGGTATATCATTTTGTTACTAATTTAATTTAGATGTTTGTCTGGGTCTGTATATGTTTTTTGGAGTGACTAATCGTCCAGTGGCCAGTTGTTTTTGTCTGGCGACGTATAATTATATTAGTGATGGGACAAATTATCCTTCCTATCTTTTAAATTTGACCATCTAGTGATGAATGTTTTTTAAATTAAATTGTTGCGGCTATACAAGAAAAGCTGTCTCTCACACCTGAGAACATCCTATTAGTATAATTTATATCACTTATGACCAGTTTGGCGACAGTTACCAGGCAATACAGCGACCGGGAATAATGTTTGTCTGGCGCTGCCTAGAAATGGGATGCGCAGGCGCAGTGGGAGCTTTGAAGCCAGAAATGTGAAGTGATAATTATCAACATGTGCGGAGTGGCATGTGAGCACTTCCGCTATTACGGGTCTGCGCCTGCGCTGTGGAGGTAGAGAGACGCCGAGGTAACTTCCGCTATAGCCAGTAATGTTCATCTAATGGCGCCAAGTAGTAAAGGAGGGATGTGTCGCTGCATACATATACAGGTAAACTTTAGTCCCACTATGGTTATCATCCTAACATATAGTGGTTTTCATTTGGTTGCCAGTAGCTCCATTGTGGGCTTTTTATGGGTTAGCCATACTTATTGGTCCCCTGAGGAACCCCCTCTTATATCTTTTGGGGGGAGAAACGCGTCGGGAATCGGTGGCTATCTTGGACATCTGGGACGGGAATCGGTGGCTATCTTGGACATCTGGGACATCTTGGATGAGTGATAAGTACCAAGTACCAAGTACCAAAATTAAATTGTTATTTTGGTTAGAATGCTGTTTATTGCGGCATTCTCCTTTCTGCAACCTTTTGTGCGGCCATTGCTGCAAAAATAATAGATATTCCTCATTTATGTAATAGAACTGTGTAGGGTACAACAGGGTGAGCCTTCATCCGACGGGGCCCTCCCTTTCGGGACGATTACTCTGTCTTTCTGTAGTATCGTAATGGGCCTGCTTGTATGTTACTTACTTGTACCTAAGTCTAAACATTACCTACTATTTGTACTGGAGAATATTATGCAATTTATTATACTATTTAGTAAGTTAATAAGGGTGTTACCTATGGAGTAGAGGGCCATTTTGTATGTTTTAATATTTGACTAAAAAAGCTATATTTTAGATTAGGGGCCCTGTATCAGTGCTTTTTCTGTGATTGGTTCTTTTTGATATAAGGGCCTTTTTGTAGACCGCTTATTTAACTGTGATTTGTCTTTAAGCTGGACGAGCCCCTCTTCCCCCCAACCAATCACAGTACTAGAATATTTCCCATAGACAGTAATAATTTTTGGGCGCCCTTCAATCTCACCTTCTTGCTCCACTCAAAATAGACGCATACATATGATTGGTGGATTCATATCTACGCCTGGGCGCAACCCAATCAGCTCTTTTCTGCCTTTTTTACTGTATTTTGAACTGTCCCCTCCCTTTTTATTTGATTGGTCCATACTTCTCCATAACTTATTACTGGGTTACTGCGCTCCTATTCTGATTGGTTGGTTTCTAACCGCCCAAAGAGAGAAACTTACAGAATTTGAAAATACTGTATTTCCCGGCAATTCTCTATATCGAAATTCCTGATGTAGCGCCGGTGATGGCGACAAATGCGTTGTTAGGGATTTGATTGAGTTATGTTTATAGAAGGTTTTAGCTCTTTACAGAGAATATTTTACAAATTAATAAAAACGATTTTTTTAATCATACTCC
>JAODAL010086306.1:0-10290 GCA_025379985.1 Phyllomedusa bahiana
TGATCCTCCTCCTCACCGGTCCCCCGGCCTGATCCACCCTTTCCCTCATCCAGGTGCCCGGCCTGACCCTTTTCCCTTCTGCACCCGTGCCCGGGCCTGATCCACCCTTTCCCCATCCAGGGCCCCCTGATCCCCCCTCCGCATCCAGGTGCCCGGGGCCTGATCCATCCTTCCCCTTTCACCCGGGTCCCCGGCCTGATCCACCCTTTCCCTTTTCACCGTGCCGGCCTGATCCACCCTTTTCCTAAAACCGGGGTCCCCGGCCTGAACCTTTTTGCCCCCAGGTGCCCGGCCTGATCCACCCTTTCCTTCACCCAGGGCCCGCCTGACCCACCCTTTCCCTTCCCCACCCAGGTGCCCGGCCGATCACCCTCTTCATCCAGGGCCCCGGCCTGATCCCCCCCTTCCTTCATCCAGGTGCCGGGGGCCTGATCCCCCCCCTTTTTCACCCGTCCCGGCTATCCTTCCTTTTCCTTTCACCGGGGCCCCGGGGCCTGACCACCCCTTTCACCAGGTCCCCGGGCCTGATCCATCCTTCCCCCCCCGGGGCCCCGGCTGATCCACCCTTTCCCTTTCACCCAGGTCCCCCGATCCCCCTTTCCCTCACCCAGGTGCCCGGCCTGATCCATCCTCCTCACCGGGGCCCGGCTGATCCACCTTTCCCCCCCCAGGTGCCCCCCCTGATCACCCCTCTTTCACCAGGTGCCCCCCCTGATCCACCTTTCCTTCACCCGGTGCCCGGCCGACCACCTTTTCCTTCCCGGGTGCCCGCCGATCCATCCTTTCCTTCACCGGTGCCCGGGCCTACCATCCTCTTTACCAGGTCCCCCGGCCCTGATCCCCCTTCCCTTTCATCCAGGTGCCCGGCCTGATCCACCTTCCTTTACCCGGTCCCCGGGCCTGACCTTCTTTCACCCAGGTGCCCGGCCTGATCCACCCTTTCCCTCCCCCAGGTGCCCGGGCCTGACCCATCCCCTTTCACCGGTGCCCGGCCTGACCCACCTTCCTTCCCCCATGCCCGGCCTGATCCCCTTTCCTTCACCCATCCCCGGCCTATCCATCCTTCCTTTCCCCCGGGGGTGCCCCCCGGGGGCCCCCTGACCACCCTTTCCTGCACCGGGTCCCGGCCTATCCTCCTTCCTGCATCCAGGTCCCCCGGCCTGATCCCCTTCCCATAAAGGTCCCCCGGCCTGATCCACCCCCTTTCCTCATCCGGGTGGGGGGCCCCCCCCCCCCCGGGCCACCCTTCCTTCCTGCACCCAGGTCCCGGGCCTGATCCATCCTTCCTGCACCCAGGTGCCCGGCCTGATCCATCCTTCATCCAGGTGCCCGGCCTGATCCATCCCTCTTTCATCCAGGTGCCCGGCCTGATCCATCCTTCCTGCATCCAGGTCCCCGGGCCTGATCCACCCCCTTTCATCCGTCCCCCGGCCGACCCTTTCCCTTCCTCACCCGGGCCCGGGCCCTATCCATCTTCCTCCCGGTGCCCGCCGGGATCCATCCTTATCCATCCCCGGGCCCTGATCCATCCCTCTTTCATCCAGGTGCCAAGCCTGATCCTTCAATCCTGCTTCCAGGTGCCCAGACTTATCCAACCTTCCTTCATCCAGGTGCCAGGCCTGATCCATCATTCCTGCACCCAGGTTCCCGGCCTGATCCATCCTTCCTGCACCCAGGTGCCCGGCCTGATCCACCCCTCCTGCATCCAGGTGCCCGGGCCCCCTAAATTCCACCCTTTCCCTGCACCCAGGTGCCCGGCCTGATCCATCCTTCCTGCACCCAGGTGCCCGGCCTGATCCATCCTTCCTGCACCCAGGTGCCCGGCCTGATCCTTCCTTCCTGCATCCAGGTGCCCGGCCTGATCCATCCTTCCTGCATCCAGGTGCCCGGCCTGATCCATCCTTCCTGCATCCAGGTGCCCGGCCTGACCACCCTTCCTGCATCCAGGTCGCCGGCCTGACCCTTTCCCTTTCCTGCATCCGGGTGCCGGCCTGATCCACCCTTTCCCTGCATCCAGGTGCCCGGCCTGATCCATCCTTCCTGCACCCAGGTGCCCGGCCTGATCCATCCTTCCTTCTACCAGGTGCCCGGCCTGAACCATCCTTCCTTCTCCCAGGTGCCAGGCCTGATCCATCCTTTCCTGGCACCCAGGTGCCCGGCCTGATCCATCCTTCCTTCATCCAGGTTCCCCCCGGCCTTGATCCATCCTTCCTGCACCCAGGTGCCCGGCCTGATCCATCCTTCCTTCATCCAGGTGCCCGGCCTGATCCTTCCTTCCTGCACCCAGGTGCCCGGCCTGATCCATCCATCCTTCAACCAGGTGCCCGGCCTGATCCATCCTTCCTGCATCCAGGTGCCCAGCCTGATCCTTCCTTCCTGCTTCCAGGTGCCCAGCCTGATCCATCCTTCCTTCATCCAGGTGCCCGGCCTGATCCATCCTTCCTGCACCCAGGTGCCCGGCCTGATCCATCCTTCCTGCACCCAGGTGCCCGGCCTGATCCATCCCTCTTTCATCCAGGTGCCCGGCCTGATCCATCCTTCCTTCACCCAGGTGCCCGGCCTGATCCATCCTTCCTTCACCCAGGTGCCCGGCCTGATCCATCCTTCCTTCACCCAGGTGCCCGGCCTGATCCATCCTTCCTGCATCCAGGTGCCCGGCCTGATCCTTCCTTCCTGCATCCAGGTGCCCGGCCTGATCCATCCTTCCTGCACCCAGGTGCCCGGCCTGATCCTTCCTGCATTATCTACCCTTGGCTAGGGGCCCGGTCTGGTATATGGCGCCAGTATCTAGGGCCCAGCTTGGTATGTTCTTCCTGCATGATCTGCCAGGGGCCCAGGATTTTAAGAATTCAAGTCTGGTGGAAAAGAGGAATCTCTTACCATCCGGTCATTGAACCGGATCCGGACCAAACTTGTTGCTATTCCCACAAGCACAGCAGCAGAGTTGTAGCCTCAGGGTGGGCACCGTCCATCCGAGCGGGTCAGCGGCCTCCGTGACTAGAGCTGCCAGCAGATTGGCCCTGGGGCTGACCTGGACTCCAGGCTGGTGGCTCTGACCTGGACTGATATACTGTAAGGTGCTAATTATGGAGAGCGCCCGCTCATACATTGAGTGCACAGGCCTGCGCCAGTTTTTGGGCTAAAAGGACACCAGACTACAGGCGCAGCCCCGTTCATACATGTTGCCCAGGAAGTCTATTAGAAAGTTGTAGAACTTTTTATTATGTAGTGATAAAGCTTTAATTTACAGATTGGCCCCGGGGCCCTACAGTGACTGCAATGCTCACAGGTGGCCCCTTTAGTGTCTGTAATGCTCACAGGTGGCCCCTATAGAGTCTGCAATGCTCACAGGTGGCCCCTATAGTGTCTGCAATGCTCACAGGTGGCCCCTATAGTGTCTGCAATGCTCACATGTAGCCCCTATAGTGTCTGTAATGCTCACAGGTGGCCCCTACAGTGTCTGCAATGCTCTGAGGTGGCCCCTATAAGTGTCTGCAATGCTCACAGGTGGCCCTTAGTGTCTGTAATGCTCACAGGTGGCCCCTAAGTGTCTGCAATGCTCACAGGTGGCCCCTACAGTGGTCTGCAAATGTCTCTGAGGTGGCCCTACAGTGTCTGCATTGCTCTGAGTGGCCCCTAACAGTGGTCTACAATGCTCAGAGGTGGCCCCTACAGTGTCATGCAATGCTCAGAGGTGGCCCCTACAGTTTCTACAATGCTCAGAGTTGGCCCCTACAGTGTCTGCAATGCTCTGAGGTGGTCCCTACAGTGTCTGCAATGCTCAGAGGTGGCCCCTACAGTGTCTGCAATGCTCACAGGTGGCCCCTACAGTGTCTGCAATGCTCACAGGTGGCCCCTACAGTGTCTGCAATGCTCAGAGGTGGCCCCTACAGTGTCTGCAATGCTCTGAGGTGGCCCCTACAGTGTCTGCAATGCTCAGAGGTGGCCCCTACAGTGTCTGCAATGCTCAGAGTTGGCCCCTACAGTGTCTGCAATGCTCTGAGGTGGTCCCTACAGTGTCTGCAATGCTCAGAGTTGGTCCCTACAGTGTCTGCAATGCTCTGAGGTGGCCCCTACAGTGTCTGCAATGCTCACAGGTGGTCCCTACAGTGTCTGCAATGCTCTGAGGTGGTCCCTACAGTGTCTGCAATGCTCTGAGGTGGTCCCTACAGTGTCTGCAATGCTCTGAGGTGGCCCCTACAGTGTCTGCAATGCTCACAGGTGGCCCCTACAGTGTCTGCAATGCTCTGAGGTGGCCCTGTGGCTGGTTAGTTTATGAGGGGCCCCAACTTCCTTTATATGGGTTGCAGCCTGGTCCCTACAGACACTGCACCAGGGGTGTAGGTGAGGGGTGCAGCGGCAGCAGTCGCCACCGGGCCCTGCATCTTCAGGGGCCCCAATAGCCCACCTGCCACATAAGGAGATACCAGTATTGTAAATAGCACATGGTAGCTGGGGGGCCCCATTTCACTTTTTGCACTAGTGTCCAAGAGCATGAGGTTACGCCTCTGCACTGCAGGGCTGGGTAACAGGGGCGGAGGTGTGTGCGCTCCTCAGTTTAGGAGAACCCTGCCCTGTGGTGTAATAACCTGATATCTGCGGAGTGAGAGGACCCCCTCCATCAGCACAGTGAGGTGGAGAGCTGGAGATCCGTCTCCCATCCGCCCACACATATCAAGCCCCAGTTACGCTCATCAACGGCTCAGCATGCTTCTCTCCCGGCTCCCGCACAGCGACCACGTAGCGCACGTATCCGCAGGTAAGAAACAAACAGGGTTAGCGGGAGAGATTATCTGGAACACGCCCCCTTTCCTCCCGACAGACACTAGTGAAAATCCAATTATTTCACCCCTGACTCTCCTTTTTTGCGAACAGCTCCTCCACCTCCCGATGTAAAGAATTCGAGATTATTCACCATGCCTCCTAAGATCTGCAGAACACGCTCCCCCTACCTCCCGATCTTGTGAAATCCTCAGTTTTTATCCCTGTTTTTTACAGATTGCAGAAATCGCTCCCTACCCCGATCTAGTTATATATCCGCAGATTATTACACCACTCTTCCTCAGATTGCAGAAATTTGCTCCTCTACCCCCTTTCAAATGATATTCCTGAGATTTTTTAAAAACCTGACCTTCTACAGTTTCGGACATGCGCCTCTACCCCTGACAGATACTGATGATATATCCTGCAAATTATTTCCCTCTGCTCTTATTTCAAAACGCTTATCCACCTCAGGGCAGATAGGTAATTCCTGCAGATTTTACACTATTACACAATTGATGTTGGCCCCCCGGCCCTAGGGAAGAACCCCAGGAGTCGGGGTTCTGGGGACGCTTCCATACTCGGGGGTTCCAATAATCTGAGGGGAAGGGGGGGTTTAGGGGGTTTCTGCCAAATGGAGCGCGTTTCCCTGGGGAATTTTTGACCTTTTGTGCAGCCGCGGGAAACCAGGCAACGAAAATCTAAGCTTAATATTAAAAACGGTTTGCCGAGGGGAGGGGCAGGGGCCATTTTACTTTTTTTTGTTGTAGACAAGGACTGACAGTACCACTTTTCCCCCAAACCTTTTACCCAAAAAAATCACATACCCCTTTCCCGCCCCCCGGTCTGGCACTGCACAGTACTACTTCTCCTTCCTGTGTCATGGGCACGCCCCGTACTACTTCCCCCTTTTCCTGTATACATGAACCTGCCAGTACCACTTTCCCATGTATAATAACACTGCCAGTCCATTTCCTGCCTGTTCATGGACACTGCCGAAATCTTCCCTGTCCGGGTTTAAACTGCACGTAACTTCTCCCTTTTGTTCATGAACATGCACAGAAACCCCTTCTCGTCCCTGCGCATTTGGGGCCGACATTTATTCTGCCCGTGTCATGGGGATGCAAGTACTACTCTCCTGTCCCGTATAAAATGACATGCACAGTACTTTCTTTTTCCCCTCCGTGTCAAAGGCACTGCACAGTACTTTCCCTTCCCGTTACAGGGCACTGCACAGTACTTCTTTCCCGCCCTTTTACATAGACAGCACAGTACTACTTTCCCCCGTCCCGTGTACTGGACCTGCACAGTCTATTCTTGTCCTGTTATATGGGCATGCACATCTACTTTCCTGTCTGTATATTGGACATGTCCTACTACGTTTCCAATGTTTATTTGGCATACTGACCACTTTCCCGGTCTTTTATAGGGATACTCAAGTACCCCTTCTCCTGGTCGTATGGGGGATAATTCCAGTCTCGTTCTTATGACAGGGCCAGTACGATTTGTGTGGAAAACTGGGTTGTTAAAATTTTAGGCTCTTCTCTTTTTTTATTTTGGGCTTGCAAAAGTACCCTTTTTTTTTTTTCCCCGTATACAGGGGGCACTGCACAGTATCACTTCTCATACCTGATTCCTCTCTGTGTTCACCATGGTTACTGTGGTCCCCAGTGACTGTTGGGCACATCTGATCGCATTTGGTCAGGAGTCCTGATCGGGTTTTTAATAGTTTTTAATTTCGCTGAGATATACAGTAAACGCGCCCCCCCCCGCTCCTGGTATTAGATTCCCGAAATATTTATTCTGAGAGATGAGACCTTTACTTGAGTAATATCTGCTGTATCAACACCAGAGCGAGAACAGGGGCCCGAGGGAGAGGGGGTATGAGGCCTCTACCCCCAATTTTCCCCGCCAAAGGGAAAAAGAAGAAAACTCAGAACAGGAAAATCAGTGTAAAAATGCTGCCCACAGAATAGTGACGCAGCTCGGAGGATAAAACGAATGTAACTCAATCAGCAGGTAATAATTATGTACTGACGCACCAGCAGAAAGTGAGGGGTTGGAGGATTACAGGATGTAACTCAGGACGTGAGGTAATAATTATGACAGGATTGCACCAGCAAATATTACCAAAACTCTGGGGGATAAAAACAGAATGTAAAAGGGTCCCCGTACAGGGTAAAAATGCATGTCGTGATGCACCGAAATAGGTGAGTCGCTTGGGGTTAAAACGGATGTAACTCAGGACGTACAGGTTAAGGAATGTTTTGTACAGTGACTGACCGCGAAGTGAGCGCAGCTTGGAGGATATACGGAAGTAAACCGGATCAGTACGGATAAGTAAGTATTCGTGCTGCCCAGAGAAATGAGCCACTCGGGGATAATACAATGTAACTCAGGTCGTAAGGATAATAATTATGTCAGTACTGCACCAGCAGAATAGTGAGCCCTTTTTGGAGGTATCAGGGTGTAATCAGATCAGTCAGGGTAAAAGTATTACGTGATGCACCGCAGAATGGAGTGAGTCTGGAGGATTACGGAAGTAATGGATCATAAGTAAGAATGTATTACAGTGATGCACCCGCAAATAGGGGATGAGCTTGGAGGAAAATACAGGATGTAACTCAGGACAGTACAGGTAAGAAAAGCATGTTCTGACTGCACACGAAGTGAGTGCACTTGGGATAAATACAGGGGTAACTGGTCAGTGGTTTAAATAAAGTATGTCCGTGACTGCACCAGCAGAATAGTGGTGCAGCCTTTTGGGGGTAATAAGGATTTAACTCAGGGTTTTACGGATAATAATAGTACAGTGACGCACCACAAAATGTGAGTGCAGCTTGGGGATAATACAAATGAAAATCAGGGGTCTACAGGTAAGTAATGCATTTTACAGTGATGCACCCGCAGAAAGTGAGTGCGTCTGGGGATAATAAGGAGTAAATCGGAAGTAAGGATAAGTAATTTTTGCAGTGACGCACCCCGAGAAAAGGAGCCAGTCTGGAGGATAATACAGGGAAATCAGGATCAGTGGTAAGTAATGTATTCGTAGCACCCCAAATAGTGAGTGCTGCTCTGGAGGATAATACGGTGTAACTCAGGATCAGTACAGGGTAAGTAAAGTTTTTCAAGTGCTGCACCCAGATTATTAGTGCAGTCTGAAGGTAAAACAGGATTTAAATCGGATCAGTACAGGATAAAGTAATGTTGTACGTGCTGCCCAGCAAATATGAGTGCGCTTGGAGTATAATACAGGGTTAAAGGGGACATACAGAATAAATAAGTATTCCCAGTGACGCACCCGCAAATGTGAGGCGTTGGAGGGAAAAAAAAAGGATGTAATCAGGATCAGAAGGATAAGTAATGATTACATTTTACTGCCCGCAGAATGTGGCGCAGTCTGGGGGATAATCATGATGTAATCAGGGTCAGTACAGGGAAAAATAATGTATGTACAAGTGACTGACCGCGAATATTGAGGCAGCTCTGAAGGATAATACAGGATGTAACCCGGACAGTAAGGATAAGTAAAGAAAGTACAGTGATGCCCGCAGAATTTGGTGCAGTCTGGAGGTTTAATAAGGATTATCAGGTAGTCAGGTAAGTAATGTATGTACAGAAAAATTGCACCCAGAATGTAGTGCAGTCTGGAGGTAATACAGGATGTAATCCAGGATCAGTACAGGATAAATAAAGTATGTCGTGACGCACCGAAATATGGATCGCTCTGGGGATAATTACAGGATGTAACTCAGGATCAGTACAGGATAAGTAATGTATGTAAAAGTGACTGCACCAGCAGAATAGTGAGCGCAGCTCTGGAAGATAATACAGGATGGTAACTCAGGACTCAGTACAGGATAGTAATGTATGTACAGTGACTGCACCAGCAGAATAGTGAGTGCAGCTCTGGAGTATAATACAGGATGTAACTCAGGATCAGTACAGGATAAGTAATGTATGTACAGTGACTGCACCAGCAGAATAGTGAGTGCAGCTCTGGAGGATAATACAGGATGTGACCAGGATCGTACAGGATAAGTAATGTATGTACACAGTGACTGCACCAGCAGAAAAGTGAGTGCAGCTCTGGAGGATAATACAGGATGTAACTCAGGATCAGTACAGGATAAGTAATGTATGTACAGTGACTGCACCAGCAGAATAGTGAGCGCAGCTCTGGAGGATAATACAGGATGTAACTCAGGATCAGTACAGGATAAGTAATGTATGTACAGTGACTGCACCAGCAGAATAGTGAGCGCAGCTCTGGAGGATAATTCAGGATGAGTGCAGGTGTCCCCACGGCGGCAGTGCACTATATTAGTTATAATCCGTCCCCTTTCTTCTTTTCCTCCAGAGCCCCTCACTATGAACCTTGGAAGAAGATGAGAGGATGACATCACTGGGTGGAACGGTAGTCACCCAGAAATCCCAGTGGGTGTCCTTCAGTGATGATGCGACCTTACAAGGTAGACATGACATTGGGCAGACACTGAGCCCCTCTTTTTACAGGCTGTGCTCTATGTATAGTAGACATGGTCATTGTTATAATAGGGGGTTATATAATTTTTGGCTAATGCTTTGTGTTGGGGTGTGATATCAGTATTATTTTCATCCCATCATCATTATTTCACCACTGACCTCTCTACAGATCTGCAGAACATCGCTCTTCTACCTTCTGACAGATACATAGTGATATATCCTGCAGATTATTATACCACTGACCTCTACAGATCTGCAGAACATCACTCCTCTGATTCTGAGAAATAGAGATATATTTTTGAGATTTATACACCTCTGACCTCTACAGATCTGCAGAACATCACTCCTCTGCTTCTGATACATAGTGATATATCTTGCAGATTATTACACCACTGACCTCTACAGATCTGCAGAACATCACTCCTCTGCTTCTGATACATAGTGATATATCTTGCAGATTATTACACCACTGATCTCTACAGATCTGCAGAACATCACTCCTCTGCTTCTGATACATAGTTATGTCTTCTGCAGATTATTACACCAAATGACCTTCTACAGATTGCGAATCCCTCTCCCCCCTTCTTATACATGTATTATCTTGCAGATTTTACCCAGTGATTCTACGATTGCGAAAATCACTCCCCTTTCTTCTATAATATTTTGTCTTCTGCAGATTTTACACCATGTTTTTAAATTGCAGAACATCACTCCCCTTTCTTCTGATAATAGTGATATTTTTTCAGTTTTACCCACTGACCTCTACGGCGAACATACTCCTTGCTTTTTTTGATACATATGAAAAATTTTTGCGATTATTACACCCTGACCCACAGATCTGCGAACATCACTCCCCTTTCTTTGATCATGTTATGTCTTCTCTATTTTTTCACCCTGCCTCCCCTACAGATCTCAGAACATCACTCCTCTGCTTTGATACATAGTGTATATTTTGAGATTATTTCACCATGATCTTCAGATTTTAGAAAAAACTCCCCGCTTTGATACATAGTTTTGTCTTTGCGATTATTACACCACGACCTC
>JAODAL010086307.1:0-10290 GCA_025379985.1 Phyllomedusa bahiana
TTTTTTTCCAGCTTCGCTGCCATGACTTTATCAGGCAAACATTCCCCTTCAGTTTTTGGTCATTTTGCCCCTTAAGTGCCCAGGGGAATTTTAGAGTGAAGCGATTCAAAAGGCGGGGGGCAGTCATCTGCGTGTCATACTAAAACACAACATTGAAAGAAGCCAAACCAAGTCCCTCTGCATTTTTTTAAGCATGGCAAAAAAGTTCACAGCCCCCTGCACTCTGTCAGCCGGGAAAAAAGCTGTTTTTTAACGGATTCGCCCCCAAAAAATTGGGACCGAAACAAATTTTGTCGGAAAATTGGGCGAAGTCACCGAATCAAATTTTTTAGAAATTCGCTCATCTCTAGTTACGTTGTTTATTTCTGTTATGTGGCTTTCTAGCCTTTTTCCGTATTTGTTTGTATGTCTTCCCTCCCCCACTATAATTACAAAACATAATAAAAATCTTACCGTTTAAAAAAACAAACATATAGTGCTCTGGAAAAATTAAAGGGGCTCTCTAATTGGTTGCTATGAACAACAATGAGCCTTAATGCTAGACAGTTTTCATACATGGGTCCTAAGCCCTTTATTCTGTCAATATTTGGGGGATTTTCTCGTAAAGAACAACAGCGGTCCCAAAGAACATAAATAGGGATAAATCAAGACTAGTAATACACATCAGTTTGAAAACTTAAAATAGTAAAATACAAATCAAGAAAAATTTTTAAAAAAGCATCAGCCCATGAAGTTGTATAAAGAGATTACAGAGCAATTGCTTTTCTCTATTCAGTTTTAGACTTCATGAATATTATATTACAAATAAAAAGTCTAAAACTCAATAAAGCAATTGCTCTGCAATCTCTTTATCAATACAATCTTACTCTTACTTTACATCTATATTTTCATTCAAAAGAACAAAAGTGGAAACATGAAACATCTGTTAATTCCAGGTAAAGTAAATAGGAATACACTTACTGGTACGTTACAGTGTGTTACATGAACTTGACAGGTTATCTTGAGTATTTCCACTAAAGCAAATGACAGAAATGTGAAACGACGGATAGATTTTCGCCCGTTCCATCCTCTCTCCCTTAATCAAAAAAAGAGAAATAAAGTTTAATAATTAACAAGTGAGAGAGTGATATCATTTTCATGTTTGATTTCAGGAAATCACCCAGAAGAAGGAAATGTGTAATTAGCAGTGACATGAGTAGATAGTCTTGTAAAAGTGGAGCAGTCCATTAGGCTAGGCTCCAGAAATGATAGGAGACATTTGTAGGAAGACTTTTCAATGGAATTTTCAAGGGAGGCTTTTGGGAAAGAGGCAGCTGGGTAGCTTACCCTGCTGTATCAGTTTCACTGCCCCCATACTTAGAAGTATATACAGAATTTTTAATGGAGAATCTGGAAGAGTGGCAAAGTGGTGATGTTACAACCCAGTGTAAGTCTTCAAACCCCCTTCGGCTTTTTTTTCCAAATCCTCCCCCCCCCAAACCACATCAAGTTTTCATGATCTCCCACAAAATGCACTGACAATAATTATATCACCTGTGGAGAATGGACTGACAACAATTATATCACCTGTGCAATACTGAGGAAATCCTGAAAACTTGTTGGTGGGTCTCGAGGACTGGAGTTGAGAAACACTGCCTAAGGTGAGGGGCATAAAAGCTTCTTCACATGTCAGAAAATCACACAGATTTCAGTAGAAAATCCACAACCATTCTGCAGTGAAAACCACACGGTTTACACTTTACTGAAATCCACTTATTTTGCACAGTTTCTGTGTCCAGATCCATAGCAAACTCAACCAGACACAAGATTAGAGTCTGAAATCTGCCTAGATTTCTTCGGATCTTTCACGGCAAAGTTTCAATATGAATACCGGCTGTAAGTATGTAGCCTAAGGTTATGTCAAAATTGACTCTTCAGGAGGTCATTGAACGTCTGCTAGTGTGTCTAGCAGTTAAAGAGAACCTGTCACATAGTTTTTCCCCCTGACGGGACAGAAAAAAGGTAGTGTCAAACCTTCTGTTTCCACGCTGTGTCCTTTTTTCTTAAGATGTGTAGTTTTTTGTTTTAAAATCTCAAATCTGCATTTTCAGACAGAAGAGCATTAAAAGAGCCCTTCGAGTGTCAGTTTTTTTTAAAGCCCACCAATGGGGAGGCTACCCCGCCCACCTAAAACTATAAACCTATTACTTTAAATAAAGTAAAAACGTGAATAAACTGTCAGGGGCGGAGCTAGCCTTTGGGAGTGGAGCTAAACCTTTCATAAAATACGATTAAAGGGAAAATGCTCTAAAACTGCTGCTCTTACAGAATAAGGGGCACAGCGCGGGGAACAGCAGGTCTGACAAAAGCGTGCTCCCCTCAGCAAGGGGGGCCAACCTATGTGACGGTTTCCCCTTAAAAGTTAGATGGGCATTGAAAGATGGAGGTTTTTTTTAACAAATTAAAGGGGTTTATTTACAAAATAAACATCCTGTTTAAAGAGAATCGTCACATTAGGCTATGTCTCCGCTGCACAGAAAATCGCCTGTTTTTGCAGCATTTTCGTTTTATAAAAAATGCTGAAAAAAAATTACCGTAACGCTGTTCCATAGACTTGTATAGTAAAAATGTCCTGTAGTCTCCCTAGAATGTTTTTTTTTTCTGCTCGCTTTATTGCCTTTCTTTTTTAAACATTTAAAAAAAGGCCGTGAGGGGAAGAAAATTTAAATATTAGTCAGAAAAACGGTGGATGTTTTTTGGCGCATTTTTTTTGGGTTTTTTGGACGTTTTTTTCAGAAATAATAGCAAACTAATGCGTTTCTTTCCAAAAAAGTGGCAAAAAACGGCAAAAAATGGCACAAAAATACGTCAAAAATTTGCCAAAAAAAATTAAAAAAGCCAGCAAGTACTTTTTACAGGCATGGCAAAAACTCGTTTTCAGGTTGGTTTTTACCACGCAGGCAGACATAGCCCCAAAATGCTGTGGCCCCTAGGGGGGGGGAACATGAAAGCATACACAGTCAATCTACAATGTTGAACTCATGAAACATTTTCAAAAAAGGCCACTTATCTTGGGGGTTTTTAAACATAGTCAAATTCAGTACAATAGTTCAGTAAGAACAAGACTCGTGAATGTGCTTTTTTCTAGACTCTTGACTGTTGAGTTACTCTCACTCACTGTCTCTAGGCCTTTATCACTGATGTTAATCAGTGCTCTCCACTCTCACTTAAAGGGAATCTGTCGGCAATTTTTTTTTTTACTTATTAAATAAAGACTTTATCCATATTCTTTTCCTCTCATCGTTTTTTTTTTCGATTTTAGATTTCTCTATCGGGCCCTCATATATGATTGTGGGGAAGACTTTTTTGTTGCACTGCTTTACCACAGTCAGGATTTCTTACACTGCTTTATCACATAGGATTCTTTGACAGTTTTGCCCAAAGATTAAGGAAGAGTTTTCACTGGAAGGGGGGGGGAAAAGGGGGGGCTGTGACATCTCCTCTCTGACTGGGGGTTTCCGTGTTATCATACACTTTTGGGTCTCCTTTCAGTTTACCCTGCTTTACTGATAAAGAGCACATACTGAAAACTCTCAAAATGAGCAAGAAGTGTCGACGATTATTAGGCTTAGTGGGCCAAAGTGAAAACTGAGGACTTAAGAATATTTTAAAAAAAAAATACTGAAGTGAAGGAAAATTAAAAAAACAAACCAAAAATTCCTAAAAAATATGTTTAACATAAAAATGTGAGTTAAACAATAAGTAATTTTTTTATGACACTTTTCCTTTAAGAAAGCTTTCCACTTACCATCACGCTCACTGCCTTCATCGCCACAACACAGATGGTACACGCTTTAGCCCACGGCTCATCAGCAGTCCACCCAGGTTTGTGGGGTCAGTCATCATTTAACGCTGCAGCTCACAACTCTCTCCCCCCATGCAACCAATGTCTCTGCTTTCCATTTCTCACTACTGACACAGCAACTGCCCGTCTTACAGACCACAGCACTCAGGCTACACATCTAAGCTAAACCGCAATCACCTGTCCATAAGCACTGAGTTTTACCCACAAAATGGTCACGCTAATAACCAGCCCATACAAGGTTCCCTAGGCTAGTCCCTCTTCACCAATTAAGAGTAGCATGGCACACAGAGCTGGGAATTCACCGCTACCATGTTGCCAACCACCCGGGATCATATTCCCCTAACATAAGAGCAATAGGTTCATGTCGCACACCATAACGTAACATTACCACTACACTGCAACAAAGGCAACATGTAAGTTTTGCAGACTTAAAGGGGTTTTGCCAGGACGTGCCTTATCTGCTAAGAAGCAATTGTAAACAAGCCACGCTGAGCTGAGAGAGTGAGAGACCAAATACAATATGTTTCGGCACCTTTTGGTTACAGGTTGTTACGGCATGAGCAGGACCCCACCTGCTAAACACTGCATAGACAAATATCGTAATGCCGCCAACAAACTTTCAATCATTCCATTAACGTATTGTAAACTTCTTCTTTAATAGACGATCATACTATGAGGTCAATATAATATATGATATACCATAAAGTATCGCAAACTTTAAAAGAGAAACCTGTAATCCAGTCCTTTAGGGTCTCCAGCGACCGGCATAGACGCCGACTTCACGTGCATCCGTGCATTCGTGTGGGCTGGACTCTATGCTGTGATGTGGCCTACAGCTGACTGTGACGTCTCTTGCCTGTGACGCGACGTTTCGGGGGAAGGCACGCCCCCTTTCTCAAGCGTACGGCAGGTTCCAGGTAAGCACTATTTATACACATCTCTAATAGTCTCAAATTACATACAAAATATTAAAAATCCCCCTAAACTGGGAGAACATTATCTAAAAACAACAAATTACACTAATGGTTAGTTCTATAGAATCTTAATTTGTGGATATAGGATTGGAAAAGCATTGAAATTACTTTTATCATGGCTTAAATTTTATATCCATTAAATAATGGCTCTACCAAGATCTGTAAGCTTTCCCAATCTCCACAAATAGTGTAAAACAGCACAAGAGAAACGTCAGACATATTTCTATAGGAAAACATTCTAATGGCAGTCCTCATTGAGGCTCCTAGGAGATAATGTATCTAGCCTACGTATCCAAAAAATTTCTCGTTGTAGTAGACGTAACGTTATTTGTTCTTGGTCATTACCATCTATTTCCTCCAGTATGCACCATTTTAGATCAGAGACTTGGGGCGACATGTATGAACGGGCTTTTTGCCCGTTTTCTGCCGTATCCTGCGCCTCCCGGCCCGAATCCCGCTGTCGGACGCAGTGATGCGATGTTAGGCGCAGCGTTCGCCACTTTCAGCTGCGCACCGCATGAAGGGGCGGGCAAATGAGGGGCGGTGTGGGCGCGGTGTAGCGTTCCGGGGCGGGACGCGGCACGCACAAAAAACTCCGAGGCATGTACGATTGCGCTCGCCAAAGTGCGGCACAATGCAGCGCTCGGCAGCTCCGACAGTCAGACCTGTTTAATTTTGGGTTTCTAAAGGGCTCCGGCGGAGGCAAAAGTGAAGCGAAAAACAGAACATGCGAGGAAACATATAGAAGATCACAAAAGGAATCTCGGCGCTCCGCTCCGTGCAGCAGGAGTATGATTCCGAAAAAAATCGCCTTTATAAAGGCGGAAAACATTATCAGAAAAGAGCCCAACCACAAAAAAAAAAACGAATAAAAAAAAAAATCACTTTCCAAGAATGTAGAACGGCGCAATATCAAGAATTCGGATATTGGAAATTGCCGGTAAATACAGTAATTCAAATTCTGAAAGCTATTCTCCGTGGTCGTCAGAAACCGGCCAATCACAAGAGGAGCGACAGTGAACCATTAAAACCTATGGAGAACGATTGACCAATCAGAATCAGCGGCGGGACAGTTCAAAATACAGTAAAAATGCAGAAAAGAGCTGATTGGTTGAGCTAGCGGGGGCTTGGCTATCTCGGCCAATCAGAATAGGAGCAACAGGGACCCATTATAGCCTATGGAGAATTTTGAACCAATCAAAATCCATGGCGGAACAGTTCAAAATACAGTAAAAATGCAGAAAAGAGCTGATTGGTTGAGCTAGCGGTGGCTTGGCTATCCCAGCCAATCAGAGCGCGAGCTACTTCTCCCATTATAGTCAATGGAGAGATCGGGGCAATGAAATCTCGGCTCTCAGCGCCGTGTGGCATGGAGTATGAATAAAAAAATCATTTTTATTAAGTGTAAAACATTATCAGATAAAGCGCTGAAACCTCCTTTAAAAAAAAAAAATCAGTTAAATCCCTAAAAACACGTTTGTCGCCGAGACCGGCGCTACATAGGGAATTGCAATAGGGAGAAGTGCCGGGAAATACAGTAATTTAAATTGTTGAAGCGCTTCTCATTGGTCGGCATAAACCAGCCAATCAGAATAGGAGCGACAGTGGCCCATTATATCCTATGGAGGAGAATTGACCAATCAGAATAGGAGCGACAGGGACCCATTATAACCTATGGAGAAAAATTGACCAATCATATTCAAAGGCGGGACAGTTCAAAATACAGTAAAAAGGCAGAAACGAGCTGATTGGTTGAATCGCGGGGGCTCGTCCAGCTTAGCCAATCAGGAGCGCGACTACTTTTTCAAGAGTTCTAGGGGGAAAAGAAATTCTGAGCGCGCTCTGTGATTAGCTAAGTTAAAAGAGGCGGCCGTATTTGGACCAAGGGGAGAGCCGGAGCGACGCTCCTATGGGTTTTCTAATGCAATCTGAAATAAAACTGTACATGGCCGAAATCAAATTATAAGAGTACAGAAGTTGTCCCGATGTGTATATAAAATGAATAATAATATGGGGGTAACGAAAAAAAAATATTAATTCAATAAAATCATGTTTATTTCTTTATTTTCGTTATCCAAGGATCAATAGTATGGGTGTAACAAAAATAAAGAAATAAACATGATTTTATTGAATGAGAAGAGCTTAATCAATTTGAATTACTGTATTTCCTGGCAATTCTCTATAACCCAATTCCTTATGTTGCGCCGGTCTCGGCGACAAATGCCGCACTCCATGCCGCACGGCGCTGAGAGCCGAGATTGCATGGCGCCGATCTCTCCATGGACTACAATGGGAGAAGTAGCTCGCGCTCTGATTGGCTGGGATACCCAAACCCCCGCTAGCTCAACCAATCAGCTCTATTCTGTATTTTTAAATGTATTTTGAACTGTCCCCCCCCCTTTGAATTTTTATTGGTCAATAGTTCTCCATAGGTTTTTTAATGGGTCCAGTCGCTCCTATTCTGATTGGCCGAGCTAAACCAAGCCCCCGCTAGCTCAGCCAATCAGCTCTTTTCTGCATTTTTACTGTATTTGAACTGTCCGCCTTTGATTCTGAAATTTGGGCAATAGTTCTCCATAGGTTTTAATGGTTCACTGTCGCTCCAATTATGATTGGCCGGTTTATTCCCACCAAAGAGAATAGCTTTCTGAATTTGAATTCCTGTATTTCCCGGCAATTTCCAATATCCTAATTCTTGAATTAGGATATTGGAAAGTGATTTTTTTTTATGTATTTTTTATTTTTTAGGTTTCAGCTCTTTTTCTGAGAATGTTGAACGCCTTATAAAGGCGATTGTTGATTCATACTCCGCACCGACATGTGGAATGATTTCTCGCTGTTCTCCAGCCTGTCTCGCATCGGAACAGATTTTCGGCGCAGTCCCGCACTGCGCCCATGTCCCCGCACTGTCCCCCTCACACTGGCGAGGCGCAGGGAACTTTTCCCCGCATGTATGAGCGCACCTCCTCGGACGGCGAATCTTCGGTGCAGCTCCGCACTGTGCCTCAGTCCCGCACTGCGCCCCAAACACTGGCGAGGCGCGGCGGACTTTTGCCCGCATGTATGACCGCACTACCTCCGGCGGCGAATCTTAGGCGCAGCCACGCACTGCGCCTAAGTCCCGCACTGCGCCTCAAACACTGGCGAGGCGCGGCGGACTTTACATGGAATGTATGAGTGCGCCCCGGCGCCGACATAAATCAGGCGCAGATTTCACCGGAAAACCTGCGGAAAGGTGCGCCCCGACGTGGCAAGCTTCATACATGTCGCCCTTGGTGTCTATTTTCATAGAAATGTCTAGCGACCGTAGACTCCATAAATTTTGGTGTCTTATCCTTATTACTTTCTTTTTTTGCTAGATGTTCATCTATTTTAGATCCATATAGACGGATCTGGGACTTATGTTCATTTAGTCTTGTTCTGATCATTCTAGTGGTTTGACCTAGGTAGCATTTGCCACACGGGCATTTCAAGCAATAGATTAAATTTTTTGTATTACATGTGAAGAAACCGCGAATAGAAATTCGGTGTCCACGTGTGGGATGTACTACACTAGGACCACGGATTATCGCATTGCAGTTCTGGCACGATAGGCAAGGAAACGTGCCTTTTTTTTGTGTGTCTAAGAATGTTTGATGTGATTTTTTCTTTATTTGTATATCTGAGTGTACTATATGGTTGCCTATGGTCTTCCCTTTTTGATAGATACATTTAGGGTAGTCACGGAAAAGATTACCATATTTCGGGTCGTTCTGTAAAATGTGCCAATATTTACGTATAGTTGTAATTAATTTGGAATGGCAATCATAGACCATCGAATAACCTATTCTTTGGTCTTCTTTTTTTTTTTTTAAATCCGAAACTCTTGTCTCGTACACTGACCTATCTCTAGACCGATTTTGAGTATTTGTTCTCTATTATAGCCCCTTTCAATGATTCTCTCTACTAAGCCAATCATGTTCTCATTATAGTCTGAATCAGTTGAACATATGCGTCTTAGTCGCATAAACTGTCCCTTCGGGATGGCACCTAATACATTGGGGGCATGTTGACTTTTGTTGTGTAATAAATTGTTGCGGTCTATTTCTTTATGGTATAGAGTGGTATTTACTTGCCCCTCTTTAATAGATATCAAAACGTCTAAGTAACTTACACAGTGATGATCTTTAGTAAGGGAGAACTCAATCAATGGGTGGATAGAATTGATAGATCTAACGAAGTCTTCAAGTTCACATTCTATACCACCCAATAGAATGAACACGTCGTCGACGTAGCGGAGCCAAAGTTTAGTAGGCTCCACTGACTATGGACGATGTGCTCAGTCTCAAAGGATTCCATGTAGATATTGGCCAGGCTAGAAGCTACCGGCGCGCCCATGGCGACTCCCTGGCGCTGCGAGTAGCATTCCTGGCCAAATCTAAAGTAGTTCTTAGTCAATATTACATCCAGTAGTTCCAACAGAAACGCAATCATTCTGAGACTGATCTGGATTATTGCATAATTTTTGTCTAATAGCCTGTATCCCTTCCTCATGTGAGATGTTAGTGTACAGACTTTTGACATCGAGAGTGCAGAGGTAAGTGACACCACTCACATCAGCACCCTCGAGTTCCGTTAGAAACTGACTTGTGTCTTTGAGGCAGCGTGGTAGTTTTTTGACTATGTCCTGTAGGAAACTGTCAACGAAGGTAGCAATGGGTTGGAACACCGAACCAACCCCTGACACTATTGGTCTACATGGAGGGTTGTCTAGGGATTTGTGTATCTTGGGAACTAGATAAAGTAAAGGCACTCTGGGATGATCAACCTTCAGCGTATGGCTAGTTTTTTATCAATTGTACCTATATGTTCCGCTTCAGTTATCACCATATCTATCATAGTCTTGATCTGAGATGTAGGATCCTTATCTATTCTCTCATATACTTTAGAGTCCCCTAATTGATTAGTAGCCTCATCAATGTATTTAGCCTTATCCATTACAACCATTGCCCCTCCCTTGTCAGCCTTTTTCACTATAATATCTTCATCTTTTTTTTAGATCTAATAATGCTTCCCTTTCTATCTTAGAAAAGTTATTATTTTGAAGTTGTTTGGGATGACCGCCATTTTTGGTAAAACCTCACTGCACACTAAATTTTGAAATGTTTCTAAAGATTAGTGTTGAGCGATTGCATTGGCTATCGAGATCGATCGATAGTCGATAGTCGGCCGCTATCGATAAGGTTTTTCGATAGTGAGCATCGATTATGCGCGATTACCATTAAAGTCTATGGGAGAGCAACAACACCTTCATTATTACACCCAAACAAGGCTGGAGAAGCTGAAATTAACACCCCCACCCGTCAAATGGATACGTCCTACATCTTCGGCAACACACTTAGGTTATAAAAGTCACAGAAAAAAAATCACAGACCCTTTACACCCGTCTTGTACCACAGCCTACCCTTAAACCTGCCCTCACCCACAAATTAA